>JAUMHA010413854.1:0-10634 GCA_032359765.1 Saxidomus gigantea
ATCGGGTCGTTTAAAATTTATTAGCCAAAGTGTGGATAAATGCTACAGCATCAGCCGATTTCATTCGTTTTTCTTGGGGAGATTGAAAGATTTCAACCTTTAATAGCCTTTGCATTAATTTGAAAGCTAGTTCCAGCGTAATAATTATCTTGCGGATAGAACTTAAATTTAATGCAAAATTATATACAAAAATTAAGACTTTATTGTCAAAGAAACATATTATGGAAAATATAATAATGTTGGTTAAAGTCGAATGTCTAAAATTCATGTAAACTTCTTTTTTTAAAACTTATTTCAGACTTTAAATCTATCAGAGTATTTTAAACAGATTCAACAATAAAACTTTCATTAGTCCCCTAAAACGTTGAATTGTTGATAATAAAACTAATGACTTTGTAAGCGAAATGTGAACTGTATTTGAAAAAGGTTGAAGTAGTTCTTATACTGCTATCAAATAGTTGCATCGTGTTTTTCATTTTTCTGTAAGAAAGCATGTTATAAAAGTAGGTCAGAAACTTGTCCAAGAATTTCTCTGAATACCATAAATTGTTTCTAACGAAATTAGACCTTACCTTGAAAACAGCAGTGTAGATTTTCTTGTAATTGTTAGTTGTTTTAAATGATATAGGTCACAAATCAATGTACGAAATTGATTGTCTTGAAAACATCCTGATAATGTGATTAGTATTGTTAGGACATATCTAGAGGGCAGGCTTATTATGGTCGAACGGTATCCAATGTCTACAAATAATCCACTATATCGGTAAAGTAATTACTGAATGTTTCCGAATGAACAAAATAATCTCCTAATGAGCCATTGATCAGCAAAATGATTTTGCTGACTTATTCGGGTTGTGAACTAAGCCGTTTTGGTTTCTTTTAGCCATATAAGTATTACAAGCTGCTAGGGTCAATATGTCTAGTTTCTTGTATCATGGATCAACATTTATCCTTTTAAAATCACATTGTCTGGAATAGTACAAGAGATGATTTAATCAGACTAGACTGTGGGAATCTTAGTGCTTACTTTGGTTACAGCATCCAGATAGGTTTAGCACTTTACAAAATGTTTGTACCTTCACCTGCTGAATGATGATAACAATTGTGGTTTGTTTGCATATTATTTCATTGTGGCTATCATTTTTTTCGCACTTTACGGATGTTGCTTTTCCATAATATCGCATTAAAGGGTTCATGTAATCCAAGTAATTCAAGTGACAAGTATTTATATATAAAAATATAGAAATTCATCGTTTAGATGCAAGTATACAATTCTATTTTTCCATTAATTTGGAACATTATTTTACCTATTCAAGTTTTATTTATTACCTTATCTTAAACTTTTATATCACAAATAAGTAATTTCCCCTTTATTGTCAATGCAAAAAAACTATTGATAGCACAGGTAATCCAACCCATGCATTGCTTAGTTTGGAGTGTACTCAGTAACTACTTAAAGGATGCTAAGTAAAACTTAAAAAAGTAATGAGTAAATAGTGAATAATGTAGATGGAATTAGACTGAAGGCAGGTGCAGATTGATAATTGGCATTGGTTGCAAACACAGAATCACTTGCAGCTAGTAGGGCTTAAATGTTTTATGGAAGAATAATGAAAATATAAAAGAAATAATAAATACAGATTACCTTTGCAGTGCTGTTATTGTAACTATTATTATATGGCTTTGTGTCAGAATGATACTGGTTGTCTAGGATGCTGATGTGCTATCTGGCAATTTTTGTTAATGCAGTCGATAAAGTTAGTGCCAAGTAATGTTGAAGATCGCCGACAATGCCGTAAGAACCATCCTATGGTCTTTACTCTCCAGAAACAATAACAGATTAAGTCCAGCTTTATTGTTATTGTACAGGTTTAATATGTGCTTTCATTATATTGTTTATCTTAGCTTTGCATCAGTTTTCTAAACAATAATTTCAAGCCATCAATAAATTCCTAGCATGAATGAGTTCATGCAGAAAATGTGCAGGAAAAACCTTTCATTTAAGAATAATCATTTTCAAAGATTCATTTTTGAAAGAAACTATACATTCAATTACCTGAAATTGTTGTAATGAATTGTATTTTAGGTTAAATTACATATTCATAAATGACCTTAGGAAAGGCTGATCTTTGGCAAATTGGTCAGGTGTTGTTTGCAAGAATGACAATACGTTAAAATGTGCATACATGTAGTTGTGTACTAAATAATATACTTTTCAATTTTCATGACACAAATACAATACCCCTTGATTAGGATATCATACAAATGTACAACTGTGCTCTTTGAATACATTTATCCCATACCCTTCCACAAAAGTACATGGTTTCTGAAAACACAATAAGGTGAAGAAGATTTGAACTGAAGTATTTCCTTTTACGCGAACTTTTAGTTTAACAGATAAATTTATGAAAGATGGAGGGATGTAAGTCAGAAGCAAAATCTTAGCTGGCAGATCATTAATTATATTTGATACAAATATGTATGTTTGTAATGGCTTTTGTTACAACGGATGCTGTCAGATCTCCATAACGCCTTTGAAATGCTCTAAATGACAGCCATCTTAATACAATGAGATTGATGGCATATTGAAAAAAACAATGTAAATGTTTCTATCGTATGAATTGATTTCGGAAACTTGTCGGTAACAGTAGAGTTATTTCTCTCTATATGCTTTAACTAAGCATTAATAACCCTAACCTTAACCCTAAAGTGAATAAATTAAAGGTAAAGAATCATAATAAAGAACCATATATCACTACAGTCACTAGTTCCGAGAAAATTGTTGAAGACAAGCTTTAATTTAAGAAAGCGAACTTATTAAACTTTAGGGTGTCAGGAAACATTTACCACCATTGCTGGGATTTGAACAGACTATCTTGAAATTCGTGGATTATGGTCTAACATGCAAAGAGCTTTTGTGCTTGTTTAATGGTATCAGCGCTATAAATTTCAGTATACGCGAAGGGTTACATCATCTATTATGATTATGTAATTCTTAATGATACAAACTATGTTCCTGTTTGACAGAAATCTTATTTTGTTTAAGAAAATACTGTGGCGATTTGTGTGATCTTGTGGAAATCAGATATGTACGGAACTGTTTTATTTGCATAATCAATTTCAATGTGACAGCTATTACAATTATAATTTAATCATGCTAAACGTTTAGAAAAATTAATCAAAATATTAAAACTATTCCTGACAATCGTATTTCGTATCAGCAGTAATTTAGAAGAACTATGATACAGAATAAAATCGTGAGAGGAATCAGAAGTGAACCTACATCTCTAGAGGGAATCGGTAAAGAGTTTTCGTATTTCGAGAGTGTACGTTAGGAATTAGTTTGAATGATTGATGATCGAATCGTATTGTTCTACAATTAAGCAAAGATTTGGATAGAGAACATAAGTTTTTCTATATCAACACTTGTCTCTATGGCTTTCTACTTTATCAGATTAATTTTGAATAGGAATATGTCGTCTGTGTGTTAAGTCTTTATTATGACAAATATGCTCTTATGTGTCTTTCGTTAACTTGTGTTTTAACCATCACTTCGAATCTAAGTGATCCGCATATTGTCAATCAAAGTGTTCTGTTTCAGTGAGATCAATCTGGTTGTTTAGCTTAACTGTGTTTTATCAACCACAAGAAAAATTAGATTATTGATGTGTTGCACAGCCTTGTGAACCTTTATCAATATTGTTCAAAATTTGCGCCTTAGCTCAATCAAAATGTACCCTGACGTTCATAACTTTTACATAGAAAAAATATTGTAATAGTTTAAATTAAAAACATATTCTTGTCAAAAATTGTAAGGCTTAGACTGTACCAAGCTCGGGTGATCTATTGTTTTATACAGTAAAGACTTGTATCAGGACAAATATTTCTTTCAAAATTCTATATGTCTTAAAGCTTTGATAGTGTATAGCATAACATAATGGTCTTCTACTGAGATTGTTCAAATTATGGTTCTTAAGTCAAAATTATCGGCGCTCTAGGGTTCATTTGTTTATTTACACTGATATAAGTAATTACTTCTTGTCCAAAACCATATGACCCGTAGCTTAGACAGTTGTTGAGTACCTATCAATAAAGTTTAAATCGTGGGGTCAAACATGGCACATCCCGGTGTGATCATTTTGAAAAGACCAATATATCAGAATGTTTAATAATCTTTTTCTCAATAATTGCAAGGTCTAGAGCTTATAGACTTAAATAGTAGCACTGCCTCCCTAAACCAATTCAACTTAAGTTAACTAGAGTTAGCCCTGCCCTTTTGACATATATTTTAGGTGTTTAGAACTTCCTTTTATTTTGATTTCTGCGGCGCTGTTGTTGACCTTGTATAATAGCCAATAGCGATAAAGGGCATTATGGCCATCTTGTTTCTCTAATATTACTTGTCGGCATGCTTTATGAAGTTCCTGTCTAAATCTAGTAAGTTAGAGGAGACGGTATTTGCCACTTAAAATATTACTGTTATGAAGTCAGTCCAAGGAGCTATTGAAGACTTAAGTCTGTTTCAATTGCATGTTTTAATCAAAATATTTCAAAAATAAACAGAAAGGCGTACGATTATCTACTTGGATATTTCAAAATATTGAGTTAATTATTCCATTTGTTCGTTAACTTTTAATGGAAAACCCGTTTGTCCAAGGAATGGATTAATTTTTTTGTTTAATTTTGCAGTAAACGATATTAAGTTTTAAGTCGTTGTCCCGACCCTGTGTTACTTTAACCTCTTTTCTTCTTGAACTTGCTTACATAATGTCATTCTAGGGTTTTCAAATCACCTAGGTACAAGTCAAGCTGCACTTGAAACGAAAAAACACCTTAAAAGATTTTAGGACACTATAAAGGTTTACTTTTAGCCCCCTGTTCTACGATGAACTACATATTTTGTACTTTTTTGCAGGTTGTATTATGAAGTGATCCAGAATAACAGGGTAGACTTTTTTGTGGCATGGGGTAGAAATCCCACATAAAGTATAATCTTTACCAACATAACATCTCGAAAAACACTGGTACAATGGCTAATATGCAATACAGACTAGCGGACTGTTAACGCGGAGGCTTACATTTTGGATTATCTTATTACATGTAAGAGGTTTTGTCATATATGGTATGTCAATTGAAAATGGTAGGTTTGGTCAATGTAAGTGAAGGCTTTCTTATGCTTCAGAATAATTAGATACGTTTGCATTATACTAGAATTGATGTAAGGCTCTTCATTAGATTGGTTGAGATCTTGTACAAGGCAAGTAAGGATTGCAAATGTGATGTTATTATGTCAACATATACTAGTATACATGTATAAAGGGGTCTGTTACGGATAAATGAGCTCAAATTTAGATAAGATAAGATCAAATAAGCGGCGTACATTGTACATCTCTTCGTCAGGTGCTCTAATAATATAAATCAGTTATCAAGTTTTTTGTGACACTTTTTTTCTATGACGTCATATCCCGCCTAGTCAGTAACATTAAGTCATAGCGTCATACTTGGCTCAATCAGACACATCCAGTCCCGTATTTCATGAATTTTCCATTGTGCCTTATCCTGTCAATCATGCTAAATCGTTTTCATGCACCAAAATATATTCAAGTGCCTTAACACAATTGGTCATTAATTGATGAAATTACATGTATAGTATTCAAGGGCCATATCTGGTTCTTTAAGGTCAAATTCAGACTTAAGCATTTTGACACTGGAAGGTCAAAAATTAAACTATTTGTGAATGTTTTGCATCATATCACCTTTATATCAAATGTACTTGTTTGCCTAAAAATACATAAGCGTTTTATGTACATACCAAGTTATTGTTTATTATATTGCTCTTTGGCATCTACAGGACCGTAGCCAGAGGTTTAAAATAGGGAGACACTTTCTATGGGGTCCGGGTGCAAGCTCCCACCTCCGGAAACTTTTCGAGGGTGCAATTTTCTGCATTTCAAACATGTTTTTTTTATACTTTTAAGATACCGACTTCGGTAACAATAAACGACATTGAAAAGATTCGGGTACATTTTAGTTTATACTAATTTATTTATTCTCGATTGCGAAACAAGTTCTTACAACTTACATTAATCGCTCTCGAGACTCATTCCATATGGAATCAACCTCGAAGAGAAAGGCAATGTGGAAATAATGTCTTGCCTAAGGACTCTCCTGACATGGCGATGGTAGGGATCGGGGCCCTTCGATCCCATTTTAGTTACATACAGACCTGCAAAAATATAAGAATTGCCTGGTTTTTGTCATCCCAAAACGCTTGTTAAAAGGCATATTTTGTTTAAATAAATTAAATTAAATAAAAATGCCTCAGCTCGGCTATGCTGAATAGATCTATCTTAAAATACATCCTTTTTTCATAATCTTGGCAGAACAACAGGGAGACCTCAGTGTAGCTACTGGCCTGCATTTTAAAGGCTCATGCTAGTCGAAAGTCTTTAAGGAGGATACCGGTAATTCATTGACATTTCTTCAAGGTGGTTATGCGTGAAGTTCTGTTTACTTTTTCTAAAAAGGACACCGTCCCTAAACCATTCGCACATGGATGGCGTAAGATTTTTTTTTTATAAAACTTGCTCAAAATCTGCAAAGTAGCACACACTAAATAGCAAACAAAATGAATTTCAATACCGTTTTCAAGTTAGGTAAATGCTCTCAATTGTTCTTTCAGAAATCCAAATTTCCGATGGATGTTACTCAGTTTACAACAACCACGTGGCCGGAGTACAGTATGACTGCACATCATTATAACCGAGTGTTCGATCAAATGTCTCCAGCCTCAGTCCAACAGGGTTTTTTTATCCGAGAAGAATGGCGTTTTTGTCTAGCATGTACGACATGCTACAGAAAGAAGGCTGTCAATAAACATTAAGCAAACATCGTAGGGTTCACTGTTTAAAATAATTTTGTGTAATATTGTGGTAAATAAAGGCTTTGTTCAGTAATAGAAAATTGTAGATTTTACAGTGTTTGGAATAAGTTCCTCAGGGGATCCGTTTCCATAAATCTGATGTCAGGTGACATTCTGGTTCTAGAAGAACCAAAACGCACCGGGTCCCGTCTATAGTCAATCATCAAAGCTTATATCCTCCAAGCGCAATCTTTCTTCATGGCGCATAACTATATATATTTTCAGAACTCGGTCGACATCGATTAGGTACGTCAGCGTCGATTAATGTTTATTGCGGACCGCAGCAGCGGCCCGCTATATTTAATATGGGGTGATCAAAAGGTGCATGGAGACTTAAGCACTAGATCGAAAATATGCGTCTCTCTTCATTGAAAAATTGCGGTACTTCTGAGATGAATACTGTAGAGACACAGTCTTTGTTTTTCTTGAACGCACGAGTTGTCGTTTGTTATTAAGATGTGTCTCTCATCACTGAAAAAATAAGGAACTTCTGAGACGAATGTTATAGATACAGTCTAGTTCCTATAGAGTTGTCGTTAGTAATTGTTTGTGTTCTAAAAAAGTAACAATATTTCATATACTGTCCTTCCTCCGACAGTGACTCTATCTAATCAATTCATATGTATATCATTCAATAACAGAAGTTTTATACTACACGTCAGTGAAAAGTTTTTATACTACAAGTCAGTCAGTAGATGTGGCGTTGTGTCAGTTTCTGCTTGTTCAACCAGAAGCTTTCGGGTCGACTCGCACCCAAGTTAACTCGTACCCTAGTCATCTCGTCAATTGGTCAACTCGTACCGATCAAAAAGTCAACTCGTATCCTTTGTAGTCAAATCGTACCATCTATTTCAAAACTTCAGTTTTATCCAGGAACAAAAGGGACTGACTGATATGTAATTAAAGGTGGGGACAGATGGAATAAAGCACAACATTATTGAAATCGTTGTTATAATATATCGTTTATATATTGACCAAGTTGATTCTTTTTGGTGTAGATCTATTTGCATGTCTAGATAGGTGTTTGTAGACTAATTTGCGCCAAAAGTAAGCATTTCTTTTCTATGAACACAGTGGTGCAGGTGCTCTTTTCTCAAAATATAAATTAAAAAATCGAGAGACGGTGTGGCGGCAAATACCTTAATACAGTGTGATTTCGGCAATCTATAATAACAATTCATTAAAGATAATCATTAACTTGTTAGTTCAATGCGGCAATAAAACCAACGCATTAGTCAAACAATGCAAGTTAGAATGGGTCTCCTTGAATTTCTTTGGGACCATGCCTCAACATTAAAGGGACACACCCTATAACTGATGCCAAACTAAATAACCTCCAAACATAAATAATACTAGAATCTTTTGAAGTATTATAACTTAACCTACAAGTTTCAGCTATGCATTTCCAGTCATTGTAGAGTTGTTGTTGTACAATAAATGGGTGGATGCGATTTATTACAGAAAGCCTCTATATTAATAAATTGTGGTAAAATGAGGCATTTTTGGCATAAGTTCTTCTTTGAAATTGTTTTCATTTATAATTTTTCGTTTATTTAACACATAATCTACGTTTCGAGAATACAATCTGCTAGATGTAGGGAGTGCCCCTTTAACCATTACCAGTTTCCAAAATATTAACATATCAGTTTTGTTTGTTGGCCCGCTGAGATACGTAGTATCATAGTTTTTTTTACTTGTTAACAGTTATGGTTTACATATGTGAATAAGATTATATTTCATATCCGTCAAAAGAACACTTTTGATACACATTTCCATGTCTTGTGAACTACAGAATGTATAGCATCACCCCAACACCTTCAAAGTCCCACTACCTTGTCCTCCACCCAATAACATCATTAGAAAATTACAAACTTCCTTCAATTTATGTAGTACATCCTTCTATTTACATAGATCTACATTTGGAAAAACGAGATTTGGGACCCAAAAAAAAGACAATCTAACTTTGGTTATCGAAAATCCAGTTTGTCGCCAACTTATAAACGTTCTAGACACTATAGTTTTGGATATTTTGTTTCGACATATCATGCAAAAAGTGGTCTAAACATTTCAAGGGTTACTGGTAACTTCATTCCGAGATTTTCTTCAATAGAATAATTCAAAAGAAAAAAATTCATTCTCACATGTCTCGTTTACTTTGTAAACCCCACAACCTCGGAAGTTCGCACCCCACAGTTTCCTTTATCAATATGTTGTGGTGGTTGGGAGAGTTAACCACCCGTGGCTCATGAAAGATAGATTTTTCTATACTGTTTCAGATAACGTCTTATATACTGAAAAGAAAGGAACGCAGGGTAATAAAAATTGCAATATTATGTTATTTCTCGCGAATACAATGTACACATTCCACTTTTTTTATTGAATTGTTAATTCTTTCAATTATGATATGGCTTATTTAAGTTCAGAGGGTTCATAAACTGATTTGTTTATGATAAATTGAGTCTTTATACTACTTAAGATTTCGTCCAATACATTCCTTCAAATCACCACAAAGGTTTACCATGCGTTTCTTTTTCCCTTCAGTATACATTCCTTCAAACCACCACGAAGGTTTTCCCTGCGTTTCGTTTTGTTCCTTCAGCATAACTGTGGCAATATTCATGATTGTAGGAGTATAAATCAATGAATAATTTCTTTCTTAAAATTATAATGGTCACTTTGAACAATGTATCATGATACTAGTAATATTTATAAACTCAATATAGACACTTATCCGCCTCCGTGGATAGGTGGTTAGGTTGTTAGTGTCGCAGAATAGAAATCAATAAGCTTCAAACTAACTGAACGTCATTGTTTCAAGCCTAGCTGCCGACAAGTACCCAAGACTCCTCTTGGTAACAAAATGTCATTATTGATAGCTACATGTAAATGCTCAACTACAAAAGTCTGGATCGCATTCCGTTCTAATTTTCTATCCAGTCTATCCACAAGTTCTTTTCATGAAATTGCAAACATTGCCGACATCTGAAATCAAGAGTCTGAAGCGAGGTTCCGATATTTGACAGACTCAGCCACAAGGGCACGAACCCGAGCCTTAGACTGGCAAAGAGTAATACCGGCAGAGTTGATCCTAAGAAACCAGGCCTGTACTACATGTATGAAGTCTAGTTAAACTTATCAAAATTTGGGGTCACTACCACAAAGGTAAAGCTCACAGGGGCCTGCTTTAAGAAAATCATGTCATGGCTTTATCTCCTAAACCCCTTGCTGAATGTTGATACAATTTGACAGGAAGCATCGTGTATAAAGTGTAGTTGTGCATATCATTGGTATGTTCCGGTCAGGTGATATATCGCACAGTTATTGCCATTTGAAAGTTTACTTGTATAGTCCAAATATAGCTTGTCCGGGCTTTATTCCTAAAACCCTATCCTTTGCCGCATTTTGATGTAACCTTACACGAGTGATCATTATCAAACTTTGTTGTACATATCATGGTCAAATTCCGATCAATAGGGAGGAAGACGTTTATTTTGATATAAAAAACAACCATGTATTTCTATAATGTCCTGTACAGTATTACTAAACTGTACTACAGTACACAATAGTGATACAGTTTACAGCAGTACATCGTGACCTGCGTCATAGGTGTGATAGCCCCCTACCTTTTGATACTACATACTTACCTTTATTTTTTATTTCCTGTTTCTTCCACCATTAGCAGGTTTATAAACTTCTGTGGACGAATACCGTA
>JAUMHA010413865.1:0-22391 GCA_032359765.1 Saxidomus gigantea
CGAGTCACTCTCGAGTCCGCTTCCTGGAAAAACCAGTACTGGTGTCTTATGAGGAAGTACGGTCGTGACCCCAGTGGAGTTCGAACCCGCAACCTTCGGGATGAGCGGCCGACACATTAACCTCTACACCACCGCTCCCCTCAAAAACACGTTTGTTTTGGTTGTACGTCTTCAAGACCAGAGGAAAAACGTATCATTTGTGAGGAAAAAAGAACCGGTGTGTAATGGCTCTACTTAAAGTAGATAAAGTATACAGTTTCTGAAAGTTTAATGTCTACTGGACAAATTCAGTTCTGTTTTGCTGTTCAGTTCTGTTTCGGTTCTTATGGAAGTAACACTATATAAAACTATGTAATACGTGGCAATTCTTTCACTTGTACTTACATATAATTATGTAAAGTTAGGTATTATCCCAGACGGTTAGCCCTTTGGCGACGCAGTTTAAAGACATAAATATGTTGCTTTTCGTTCTTGTCTGATTGTATAAATAGTTTGATAATTCGATATTATTAGAATACGAAGTATTTATACCTACCCGTTACTATGCTGTTAATTTCAAATGTTTAATTAACTTATCAAGTGGTGAAAGGATGACAGATTTTAGCCTGGGGCTATTGATAATTTGTAACTTGTTTGCGCAAATATTTAATCTTAATGTTTGCATCAATGAAGGGAAACATCATAATTTATTGAACAAAATTTCATTCCTCCAATTATCAAACCACGTTTACTGACAGAACAAGTTAAACAATATGTTTCAATGGCTGAAAGTTAAAACTATACTGTTTCTTAAGCATACAGATAAAAAGGAATACAGTGTAACCTCCGCAGAGCGGCCCTCTGTAGAGCAATTACCTCTTTACAACAACAGTTTAAATTTTTCCCAAAGTAAGGCTTCATACTAAATTTAACCTCTCTAGAGCAACACCTCTCAACAACAACCAAAATCTTTTTCTCCCAAAGGGTGTTGCTCTGCAGAGGTTGTACTGTACATCTATTTCCACAGGAAACCATGGCATTTCAAAATTCATTATCTATATAATGTGTAGTTTAGGTCATCAAACACAATTTACTTGATTTGTAAATAAGTAAATGATAATTCATTCTTCATAAAATTACTTTACAAAATGTATTTCATTTTTTAAGTTTTAACAAGGACAACATTTTATTCGCTGTGGCGTGGTTTCTCAAAAGTTATTTAATTAATTAATTAAAGTTAGTATCACAATGCCATTAATAATGGAAAACATAACAAATAACTTCCCGAGAGTTTGGTGCAATACGGGTCTTAGTTCGGAAGGATTAAGGACTTCTTCACAGCGACATCTAGGATCAATATATATAACAAAACGGGGCCTGGGACAATGATCAGCATTCTTCTACTCATAAAAGTGTCAATTCCTTTGTAAATTCCATGCAATTAAGAAAGTAACTGATCTGTTTTAGATAAAATTTTGACATCTAAGTATAGGTTAGTTTCATTTGAATGCATTTAGGAAAATAAATTGGTCAGGTGGGGCGCATGCCGCATAACCAATTTATTGATTGCATCAAAATGAACATTAATCTACTTAGTGTTTAAAATTATGTTTTGTAAATCAGCACAGTTCCTACTTTTACTGACTCAGATAATAATCGTTAATTTACCCAAGTTTAAGTGCAGCGAATACTAATTTGGTTTAACTTTGTATCGAAATATTTTAATTTTGATTACGATCAACTGTTTTTTCTTAAAAGACAAACACATTGTCTCACAAAGTGTCCATTTTCTAAGTTATGTTTTTCTCATATGCATAGTAATAGTGACACCTTACAAATCCTACCTAGACCAGTAGTTGCTTTCAATGTTTCAAACCGTATTTAGATAAGTAGCATCTTTCAGGTATTAAAATGGCAATGACTGGTTTAGCTCGGTGCGTAAGAAAACAGTAGATGCTGTTTATTGATCAAACGGTTCGGTCAAGTCCAAGGAAAGTTTGTGAAAAGCTTAAATGTTTTTTGTCATTTATTTTTATTTATCACTTTATGTTTGGCATTTATAAGGAGACAAATCAGTATAATATAAAACAATATTAAACATGTACTTCAATTACTAGTACTGTCCGCATCATTGAAGGCCAACACATTTGTAAGAATTCAAGTAACAATATACTTACTGAAAATTATTCGCAGACAGACCATTTTAACTTTTAATTTTTTTAATGAAAACGATATTTTGGTGATGCTTGTAATTAAACTTTACAAATTCATTTGTACAGGTACAAATAAAACTCGTGGCTAAAGGAGGACTTCAAAGCTGACAGTCGTTAGTGAAATTTTGCATTTTCTTCTTTATCACATGTAAACTTACAGATGTGTTATACATTCCCAAAACAAAAATTTTCTTTTCAAAGTATTAAAAATTACAAAAAAACTGATTTACTTTTAGAAAGCTAAGATACTTAGCATATTTAAGCTGCTCGCTCTCAGTTACCGTTGAAAAATTATTTTTTTTGCTAAATTGACATGCTTATACATAAATATAAAACTAAAGTTTAGAATCAAAATGTAAGCAAACATCTAGGTAGGAATTTGCAGAAATCGATTGAAAATGTCGGTTACACGGCGCCGCTACACTATATGTTTATATTTAATTTCCAAAAGCGTTTGCAACACTTTTGAATTTGGTAGCGTATTTTTTTTTTTAATTTAAAGATATACGTGACAGGAATTTATACTGGAGCATTTTGATATGAATATTTATTCTAAATTACGTTGTTTACATACAGTTTAAAGACTTTTATTTTATTACCAAAAACTGAGAGCGAGCAGCTTTAAAACTGCTTGCATAGTAAATTTATCTTTTATGTATATTTTCTACACTTATAAATAAGGTTTCATTTTTTCTCCTATTACAGGAAATTTTGGCCGGATTACGATAAAGTTGTGGTCCTGATCCTGCCATATCGGACTCGTCTACACTTTGAAGCCAGGTTTTGTATAGCCTATACCTATTTGTCAATAAAAAAAATACTAAAAACAGGTAATAATTGTAGTTGAAATATACAACTAGAACATTACCTTTTCTAGACAAAGCTATACGCATATCTAATTAATCCCTATGTATTTTAGACACTAGAGAGAGCACAAGGGAATCTCTGTTGCTATGATGTGGATGGAGTTACGAATGATGATATATGTACGTTAGTTTTGTCAAATAGGTCATGTCCAGAAACATAACAGTTGTTAAATGTGCGTATAGCAAGCTGCTGGTTGCTAGTTCAATTGGTAAATTATCAGTAAGTTTGACATTTCAATCGAATTTGAAGGTAGCTCTCGATTGATTTCTCGTCTTTTCCAACTGTTTATTTGATTTTAGGTTCCAGTCCTAACCGTTCATGACTCGGGGACTGGAAACCGACACCACACTGTGAAATGAATATATCTTGACTGGTTGATAAATATTCCAAAGTCATTTTTCTAGTTTTTTATTATTTGACTTGTTAACGAAGTAGCTAATAGCAAATAGAACCAGCCTGTTATAATATTACTACCCATGTGTGTTTCGTCCAATTGACATATTTAGATGGATTGGGTTGAGCTTTTTTTGTTTCTAAGATGGAAAGTGCTGGTCGGGTAGACTTATGCGAGGCGGTGTCACCGTACTGTTATGGTTCAAGTCTTTACTTTTTATTTGTTAACTATAGGTGCTACCTATTAACAGGAAAAGCCAAATATTATCCATTAATAAGTAAACACCACATTTACTACAGTCTTATATAATATAATATAGTCTAATACAGTCTTGATCAAACAACCTTCCGTATAATGGTACGATAATGTCCACTAAACAACGCTATAGATCATAGTCAATAGTTGCTTTTTAGATAACGCCCGCGGCGAACTCCCTGCAGCGGTTACTTTCCTTTAGAGTGGAGGAGCTGCGCCAATTAAGCGTTCCTGATGAAAATGTGTGAAAACTTTTGAATTTATTTTTTTTTACCATTGAGTTTATTGATTAGCTGGTTATTGAAAAATAAAAATATGTTTTCGGAAATGTTTTAATCACGACCGGAAGTTTTATTTAGTCACTACCGGTAGTCAAAATCCAAGATTGTTTCAGTAATGGAGAACCGAAAAACTTGGACGGTATATTGAGATTATTCTAAATTACCTTGACATTTAATTCTACATTTATTTTTGATCTACGTGTAACCTATAGTCGAGAAAAGCCTGCAAACGCGCCCTTGCTTGGCTTTTTCCGTAATTATCTGGTTATGAGTGATAAATATGTCACTGGAGGCAAGAAATAAAATAAACTCTGCTTCCCTGGCCATTTTTAAGATGTTTAAGTGATGTAATTCAGAATCTCCTCTTTCAAAATATTATCGGTTCTGGACATCTTTCAACAGGCTTGATCATAAGAAGATTAATAATTATAAATAGATAATTATAAATAGAAGTACTCTAAGACTTGTTCAAAAGTTTGACATTTGTCCTTTTGTATCGAAATGGAACATAATGCATTGATTTTGTTTCGTTCAGTATCAAAGTTGTCAAAACTGATTTTAATTGCGCATGCCTGGTTGGGTATTTCTCTTTTTCATATGACTTCACTTTTGGTTTTCAGTATATCTACCGATGTAGTTTAAAGTCCGACGTAGTTTAAAGAAATCAGTAGGCAGGTGGACTTTGTTAAAATTTATAAATGATTTAATTATATTTTGATGAATGTATGGAGTATTTATAACTACCTAAATCAAGTTTAAAATTAATGGTCTCTTCCTGGTTTCAAAACGAGAAACCAATAGTATTAAACGACCTTGACAATCCTTAACTGAAATAAAACACTGTAGCTTCTACCTGGATTGGAAACACCAGTTTTATTTTATTTTTATTATATTTATGTAGTACTCATTTCTTTAAAATATTTGTACTTTGCATGTAATACAAATGTGTGTTTTGGACTGACGTAAAACCGTTCCTTTACTATAACACTGATGTGTCTATTCGTAAACTATACGCAACTACCTTTTTTTAAAGAAAAACGCAAAACTCAGTTGATGGTTTTAGTAGAAAGTGCGTAAACCTTTTTACATAAGATACGTTTTTGTTTGTTTTATATTTACCACATGACATTAGCATTTAGAGACACTCGTTTGACCAGGATCTAAGTTCTTATTAGCCTGTTGGATAAAAATTCTGAAAAACATCACTACTTGTCCACATTGAAATTCAGAAGATCTCATTGTAAGTGTTGAAAACAAAAACAAATATATATAATAATATTAGGATGTTTTGGTTTGTTCGAGTTTGGTCCCGACAAAACATTTCAGTAAACAAATGTTCGTTACCGTTTACAGCCCTGAAACAATTTTTAGAGGAATTCAACGCTTTAAAAGTCTCAAGGGCTATAGGGAAGGGATCACAAACAAGTTTCTCCTCATCCATGGAAAATTTCAAAACATTCAAATTAGTCAATGATACTAAAATAATCTTCGTAAACTCCTAGGACGTGATGTTATAAAGGTCTTTTGCCCAAAGAAACAGCTCTGGAAAGCTTTTTCAAGAACTTATCACTGAACACTTTAAGGATACCTTTTAAAAATTTCAAGAGGCAATTCCAGAAGACATATTTCCTCCCAAAAACAAACCTTAGAAGCGGTAAAACTTTTACACAGATCTCAAACATATTTAAAAATTAACTTTCAGAAAGAGACGCTTACTTGCAGGACTTTATATGATATATTACATAAACAACTGTGACAATCTTTTACTGTTTTCAGCATTTGAAACAGAAAAGACAGTAGCTGAAAATAAAAAGTTGCCAATTTGGTGAAAGGTACATTGGCAGCTTGCTAATGGTTGCTTCTTTGCGAAAAAAATGAATCTAAAGGCAGCAAGTTGCTAGTTGCAATCAGATTGTCAGTTTACTACAAATTGGAAGTGGCCGATTCGCGTAACGCTACCAGATGTTTATGTCGATATAAGTTGTATATGCATCAAAAAAGCTATACGAAAGGCTGACAGATGCTAGTTGTCGCCGACTACATGATCTTGTCAATTCTTATACAAATCGGGCTGGAAAAGAACTGTCAGTATGAAGTAAGCTGCAACTTGAGTTTAAACCAACTGTTTCTATTATCTAAAATTTAAAATTCAAGCACATAAATTGAATGTTATTACAATTGCACCTCAATGTTCGATCAATTATATTCACGATGTGTATCTTTTACCAAACAAAATTTGTCACAAGATGTAAAAGAATCGTTTTTGTGATGAACACTTTCATCCTATGACATATCCTGTTCCTATTCACGTATAAAACGTGCAAAATGTTTTAGATGTGTTTTATCGCACTGTATAAAGAACTCGTTTTGCTTTGATGTATGAGTGGAGTATTTATAATTGCATGGTGCCAGTCGCCATGTGTTTTGGTTTATCAGATAGTGAAACACGCATGCAGTCCCTTCCTGGTATATGAAATGACTTTGAAAATCCTTGACTGGCGATGAATATGTTCCCTATACCTGGGTCATGCAGTGATAAAATAAACAGACATTTATTTTAAAGGCATTTGAATTATACACATTCTTGCACTTTTTTAATGGATAGATGTTATACAAGTATACATGTGTAAAATCTACCGCTCAGGTCGATCATCAGGATTTGAAAGCCTTAACAGATTTTTTTTTCATATTGTACTTTGTTAATTCTGATAACCAGGTGCAGTATTCTGCAGCAAGGGACTATGTGATATGGTCTCTGTTGTTTACTCTTAATTTGAGGCAAAAAATCCGGTACATGTGGATTGAGACGATTGTCAACTTGATCAAGTGTTGGTGTAAGATTCACCTTACCAAAACCATGTGATAAATACTCAACATAATCTTCGACCCTGTCACTCTTATATTCAATTTCTGATGGTAAGTCATTGTTCATTTTCTTAAATGATTGTTTCAAAACCTTTGAGTTTAGCCTTAGATTCTACCACTTCGAGTTTACACTTCAAGGTGTTTAAGCTTGCTTCGAGATCTCTTTTTTGCTTTGCTTGTTGCTCTGCCTTTTCCGTTTTCTAGCTCATTGTGTTCACTTTTTAGTCTCACTTCTTCTTCTTCAATCGTAAGTCTTGCCATAGCTTCTGCTGCCTTGGTTTTTCTTTGTAACAAAATGACACTCATGATGACAGGAATGAGTACATAAGACCGACTGGAACGAAGTATCATCAGTCTTTGCAATTCTTGTATGACTATCTGTCTAATTTCTCTTAACACGTTTTTGTTTTCTTTATACTTTTGTATGCATGGAATGTTTCCTTCTATAATAGAGCGAATCTGACGTAAACTGCGATTATATTCAAACGTTGTCTTCATACAACTATTGTCCTTTTCCTGTTAAATTTCTGGTTCTACGTAAATTATATGGATCCATCTTCCTCCTGGTTGCATCAGAGTCATTTTACTGTAACGTAACACCTTTGAGTTTTCTGTTCTTTATTAAGTTCAGTTTCATCCGTTCGGAGAAGCAAGGTAAAGGGCTGCAAATACAAAAAACACTATTAAAGAAAACCGTACAGTATTTCAAAATTATCCTATTACAATTTTAACCTCCATTTCACATTTGCTTTTATTTTCGGGTTAAATAGCAGTTGTTATATTGGAATTGTGTGATCAAAACAGACATTTTTGATATATGGCCCATAAAGACAGAGTTGCATGTGAGACTCGGGTCATTTATATTATATGTGCAAAACGTAAAAGTTAATTATGTTTAAAGTAAATTACACTTACGATGACTTAACAGAGCTTTTCAAGAGGTTTTACAGTTCTTGAAGAGCCATTAAAGTTCAATGACAAGTATTTAGAAAGTCAAGAGTTTGTAAAGAAGTGGCAAATGGCAAACATTTGAAGAAGATGTTCTAACCGTGTAAACAGAATGCAATTACATGATAATATTTAAAGATGTAAAGTAAATGTAAATTTTTTCTGCATGTTGTTTCATTTATGAACCTAGAGCGATCATATGAGCAAACTTTTTATTTGTCATATCCGAGATAATTGTACAAATAATTACTGATTCGCCATATGTAATGGGTTATGTGTGGCGGAATATCAAATAAGAAAGTGTAGCAGATGTTAAAACTTCAGTGACAGACTCTTAGTTGATTTCCTACTGAATATCGTTACGCATCTACCGGCTAGGGACTGTATGGTTGGTAAGGCTGGTAAATGTAGCTTTTCTGTATTTTGATTGTACCGAACGGCGGACTTATAAATATATAAGCCTCAACAAGATCCCTTTCTTCATGACTTTGACTGAGGCGATGGTTTACACTGTATACGTGCATAAAAAGAATGTTCAAATGTTCAAAGCTTTTGGATGAGCAATTCGTTAAAACTCTTGACCTTCTTAACAACTACATTAGTCTATCTGATATGTCTCTTTCCCATCTGAAGCTTTGCATAAAACAATTAAGGTACAGTCAGGCACAAATATGATAGAATGAAATACAGATTAAAACATTTAAATTTCAAATGCGCACTTTTTGCACAGTTTTACGGGTGACGTAATTTCGCCGAAATACAAAATAAAGAAATATAGTTTATTTTCTCGAGCATGATTGGTCTGTTGTAAACCTAGGCAGACTTCCTTGTCTACCAATTAGAAGAGTATAAATACAGCAATGTTTGTGCACAGCCTCAACACCTGTGTTGATCTTGGAAAGGGTTTGCTTTCCTTCCTGAAGGTAAGTTATTACAACATTTACATTTTCATAACTTAAATATATCTACTTTAATAATTTTCTTGACAATTAAATGAGGAAAGATTATTCAAATTACGAGGACAAATAAGCAATCAGCGTGCTATCCAGTATTTCAATATTGTTGTATTGCTGCACAAAAAAACTGTATTTGTTTTGTATCAACTCCTATTTTAACTCATTGCATTGCGTCAGTAACAGAGTCTGTGCAAATACCGTTTACTTGACTGAAGTTCATATCTATTAGGTAAGGTTTAGATAGAAAACATTATATGTCGACGAAATCCATTTGGTTTTTACGAATGGTTTCTTTTGTTTGACCGTTGTTCACTATTTTTCGGAAATGATAATTCTTGAATAATTACTCAAATCATGTATATGCTAGGTGTATACTAAGAAATCAGAACTGCTATACTTTATAATAAAGCATCCATTATGGCTTCAAAAGGTAACCAAACTGTTTCTGTTGATAAGAGAACCTGACGCCTTTGTATCTGTATGTCAACATTTCTTAGCATATTATCATGATTTGCTTCAAGCGTTGTAGTAATGAGATGAAATTGCATGTTATCGGGTTATCTTTTATATCGAACTATACTTCTTTATACAGATACTACTGCATGTACAGATATGAACAATATGCAGTTTTCACAAATCCACTTGATATCACTGTTTGTTGGGATACTGGTGATCCGAGTATGTCAAAGTGCGGTGGGTGTATTTTACTCTATCAAAGTTATTTATCCTGCTTGCGCATTCAGTTAACGTTTCTACTAGTTTAACTAACGTGTTTTTTTCATGTTTCGGGTAAATGATTATTACATCATAATACCGTGTATGTAGTAATATCGCTACAGTACTATAATGCAGCATTGTTTTGGGTGAGTTGTGTTAACCGGTCATTGGAATTACAAGTTATTAACGTTTTACTATTCAATTATATTATTGTCAATTTTAAGCACTTTAAAAGACTACCCTGACACAAACATCCAATTTGATGTTAAGAAACATGTTACCTCAGATATTGAAAAAATAAATAACCAAGTTCTCCTGGTGGAATCAAAATGGTCATGGCCCTTTAAGATATGCTATGAATCATTTTTAGTTGGCATTTCTTTTTGTACCTTCATATATATTTTTGGGAAAGGATACACACAAAATTTCAGACGATATTTATCTTACGGATAAACGGTATCATAAAGCCAAAATATGAATTAATATATGTCTGTAATGCTGCTCGTCATTTGACAGCCCTCTCTGACTCAAACAATTGATGATGGGGCAGGACATAATATTACTTTGAACATAACCCACACACAAGTTGATGGGGAAGAAGAGGAAGTTATCGCGGTTTCTGACGCCAACGGGGACAACATGATTGAAGTGGACTGTTTTGATGTAAGTAACAAAACACAAAGCCGGTGACGTCTCTGCTGTAATTGAAACTTGTAAATTTTCACCCGTTATACACAACGCTATAGCATACAACTGTACGTATGATATAGTGTGAAACATTTCAGTTACTATCGTCCACAATATTAAATGTGTCGCTGGTACCGAAATATTTCATTTTTGCAGATTTGGATTCCTTTATGTCAAAGTAAAACATCTGCCTTTTATTTTATCGAACTTTCTGTTGTAAACGCAAAAAATCGGCTTACTTTTTTGTTTACAAATGTCTTACGACACCACTAGATTACCGAACATTGTACATGTATGTAAGGTTATCGGTGATTATTGACATTTATGTAAAGTTGCAGACATTATGATTATTTTTAAACTCTACCTCACAAAATACTACATGTACATAAAACTATATTATAAATAGCATTGTTTATATCACTTTTGGACCAGTGGGTCAAAATGAAAATTTGATTTTAGTGAGTGATTCT
Source organism: Saxidomus gigantea (assembly GCA_032359765.1). NCBI lineage: Eukaryota > Metazoa > Mollusca > Bivalvia > Venerida > Veneridae > Saxidomus > Saxidomus gigantea. The sequence goes on from JAUMHA010413865.1 coordinate 10,633, forward strand.
TATAAAAGATATTAAGGTTTTTGTAGTTAGTATGCTAACATTTAGCCCTTCGTTGGGTAATTTTAATACTTTGATTAGTTTTGAAGTCTAAATCAAGGCATAGAGCATCGGATACCACCTTGAAAAGTACTCATTCATTGTGTAAAAACAATTTATTATTCATAAATAATGGACATATTTATATACATTTAATAACAATTTTTGTGTTAGATTCTTGGTACCATTTGTAATAAAAGATCAGACGTACAAATTACAATGTTGAAATGTCTTAAAGTGTAAATCACTGGCTTATCGTCACTTTGATTTATACTTGTTTTTTGTCAATATCACTTTCGACGATATGCCATATAACCAGTATCTAACCATTGAAACACCAACAATTTGCAAAACATACAGAAATACAAAGTGACAAATATCTAACATTAAAATACAATGAATTATCTATCTGCAAACACCACAGTAATATAAAAGATTTACTTTCAGGGATACTACATCGAGAAACCAGCCAATAGCACTGACTGCCTGCTCACACCTAAAACAGAGGTATGTCTACACTAAAACTCTTATAACAAATACCATATCCTATCTTAAACTTTCAAAGTTACTTTAAAGTCAAATATTCTATGGACAAAAAAAAACAACAACAAAAAGCTCATATAAATTTTTCGATTGATTTCCGAGTATGATGATTTAGATTGTTTATAGTACCGACCGACCCTAGGATTTCTCATCAGGAGAAGCCACAAAGATCCCATTGTATAGTATTCTGAGTTTACGCTGTGTTAAATCATAATGAGTGGTAAATATTTAATTGCATTTCTTTCTTTACAGCATGTAAACGAGAGTGAAACATGTTATAACCAAACTAGACACCCGGGAACAAATTTGACGGAAGCAATTGCAATGGAGTGTGAAGGCCGAGATATCATTGTTCAGACACCCTGCGATCCCGATGCATCTATGGATGTTGGAAACGGAACTGAACCCAGTGCAGGTAACTAAAGACGCTCTTACTATTGTGTAGATTTTGCATTTGTCTAAAAAAAGAATAATACATATCTCTTAAATTTGAATTTGGGTACTCACATCATTAACTTGATTTATCAATTAGTCTTATTGAGTGGATTGTAAATCATATATATGTGTAAACAAATCGGGATATTTACTCTATTCACAAAGAACCTTACAGCTACCAGTATTTGAGAAAAAATCGAATATTTTTATACTACTTAATAATCTCAACAGGCTTTATCAACCCCAAGACAAATTTCCTAAAATTTGTAAAAGGTTAAAAGAGATAGTTACATCCTCATTATGTCTGCTTCGTGTAACTTATATAGTCTTGTTAAACTTTCACCAGTTAACGAATTTTTGTAGGTGAAAAAAATACCACTTTTTCTTTTTTATGCAAAACATCTTCTAAGAAACCAGTATAGGCCTTATCACAGTAATACTTTTTATTTGGGACATGTATTTTCCCAGATTTGTTGAGGTGTACAAATGAAAAAGTTTTAACTACAAATAAACTGACTTTTTTATGTTGGTCCCAAGTGAGACTATCATTGTCTTCTAACTTCGTAACACTTGACGGTTTTTATATTGTACTGATTCTGTCTCCAAAAGAGCCGACGAATTTTCAGTTTAATCTTCTGTTCCAATTTTATTTTGAAGTCTATGCAACTCCATTTGGTGCGTTAAAATGTGCTCTTGCTTTATAAATTAAGTTGAAGTTCATCGCAAGTTAAAAGATTTGTATACTTAGTTCCCTTTCTTTTCTACGCTAAAACCGATTGTACAGTATCTGTTACAGTATTTCGTAAATTTGACAATGAATATCTGCTTTCTTTTACATTTTTTTCAGACCGTCGCAAGAGAAGTGTATATTGTTACAGATACTACTACTATACTGTTCGACGTGTGCGCTATTGTTGCAGGAGATATTATGGTGTTTGTGTTAAGATTTGTTGGAGATACATATACGTCAGGGTTTACTACATCAAATGCTACTAGTTGGGTTGAACCAGTCGCATTTATTTTTGGATCGCTTCAAAAGAAATCATTCAAAATGCAGACGAACAAAAACGTACTCACTGACAGTTAAAGATACATTGTATTTAGTGATCGCTTTTCAATATACTTCGCTTAGAATAAGCAGATTGCTTCTGAAATGTATACATTAGCTTGTTTTACATGTGATAATTATCAATAGTGTATCAATTGTTATGAATGTATTTTCTTAAAAATGTGTATGTCTTTCGCTTTCATGTCAGTTTTAATCTTCTCAATACATAATCTAAACTTTTTCTTTCTTTTTCTCTAGAAAATCACATTGTTTGAACATTTATTTGTAAAAGTGTACAACAAGTCGCCAAATCCTTCCTTTTCCGTAATTTTATCTGTTTTCTTTAATAAATGGATTAACATAAATGTAAAATTTAAAAGTAACTGGTCATACATAAAACGTATTGTACAAGCCATTTTCGATACAAAAAATGAAGCTATATGCGCATATAACTTGTCTTGTTATTCCTTGTGTTGTCCAACATGTTTTTTGCATACTACCTAGTGTTTATTTATCCATTCTCAGTCGGGTAAAATTGACTTAAAATCCCGAGCCGAAAGTGAAAATAATACTCCTCCAGCGATTACTTACCTTCACAGCTTGGTTGTTTATAGCAATGTTGAAAAATAAAAACAATTATCTGAAATTTGATACAAATACTAAACTACATACTTACCAGAAATTAGTTCCTATAACAGATTGCTTATTGCTATGGGATTCCTGGCTGGCTCTCTTCACTTCAAAAGTATATGGACAAGATTTCACCAACACTGATATCTTTTCTGAAGGGATCTTATGTTTATTTTGCGATATGAAGTGTTGCTGCGGCTGTTATGTCATTAGACTGCATTTCTGAAACTCGTTATCATTTTCATTCTATATAATATTATAAAGGTATACCTTAAAGTACTTTTAATTCAGATAACAATTCTTAATAGAAAATCTTGTTATCAGTATTTTAACATCGACTTTTGACCAGCTGATCGTGAAAATTGTGATACGTCTCTTTGCATATTATATTTGCATATCATGAGAATCTTTATTTGAAGACTAAACGACAACGATTTCTTTTGTCTGCTGCCTGGAGAAAACTGAACTTAAACCGTGTAGAATAAAGAACTAAGAAAATATTCTTGAAATGGGATACCATGTATTTGAATTATGGCTGTATTTTTTATTACATTCACGGCTGCTTCTAAGAGCGTGTGCAGATTGTAAACACACACATTGCATGATCTAGGGTAACGATGCCTCAGTTGTTCCAAAGATTAATGTGTTTAAACCAAGAAGACGCTGAAGAACAGAGACGTGAATTTATGCGATTTTATTATGTGTTCGTCAGCTCAGAACAATCCTTTTATGTTCACACGTATTCAAAATGGCATTTGTGTATTAAATTAGATCATCCGCAGGTATCAAAATGTGATGATTAGAACTCATTTATAGACATCACGTTAGTTTTTTAATATGAAAGACGCTTAATTAATTAGTTGATCTTCATGACCATTGGGGATCACTGCTCTTAAAACTAACATGAAAACATACTTAACAGACATTTACCAAAACACTACTAGATAATGGAAAACAATTACAATGATGCAAAACTGAACAATCATTAGTATTAAAGATATTACTTATTTAACACGAAATGCGTTCAATAGTAGTTTTTTATCATTTAACATAGTAACATTTTAAAATTGATTTCTTAAAGAACATAATATGTAGGAAGCAGTACATAAACATTATGTAATTAATTAACAGACTGAGACAAAGTCAAATAATTACCCAATATTCTAAGAAGGAACTAGGTCATATATTAACTAGAGGTTGTTTTTCTTGTTTTTCACCAAATAAACCTATACTTCTGTAACCCTTGGATTTTTACTGTTGATGGAATAAGTCAATCACAATCCAAATAGGTTTAAGTTCGCTTCATATCGTTATTTAAGATGGTTTAATACTGACACAGAATAATACTGCTCGATACTTAATGTGTGTGACCATGATCAATCACGTGACTAAAGTGGTAACATAAAGTACTACACTGTACACGGTAACTGTACCAATGCATTCCATCATCTTTGCAATTATACAAGATGTTCCAGACAATCTCTGAATACGAATACACTTTGAAATGCATAATGTAAAGAGAATAAAATCTAAATGCATGCAATTAATCATATAAAGATTTGTCATACCTGTTCGAACCTGTACTACACTTTACATAAAGCTGTATTTCAAATGAGATACCGTTTGAATGTCTCTATGATGATCAACACACCTCTAATCACAAGTTACTCTTATATCATAGTTATGTCAGTAACACGTTGTGGCTACTAATGCAAGAAAGTCTTAAACAATAGTTGATCAGTATCATCCTTAAACAGCATTAAAGTAACATGTATATGTCAAATATAAAATTAAATGACTTGCCAAGTTATGGAATTGGAATTCACAAAATAATATCAACATCTTCTGTTACTGTAAATTATGATCATACACATACAATCTCCCTTTTTACAGTGAGCTGTGACCTGGGTGCAAAACATATTCCACGAAATGAATGATAAAAATATTCAAAGCAGAAAAGATATCTGCCCTCTGCAACCGCCAGAATGTCATGTGACCTAACACGGAGAGAAAATAACGCAATAGCCTGATTTTGTTAACACAACTGTCCAAGGGAAGTTATTGTATAATGCAAATCACACTTACTACTCGAAGTAACTGTCCTGTTAAACTTCCCCTCCACTTAACACTGTAGGATAGACAAGTATGTGTGTCGAAGTACAAGTAACTTAAAACATAACTTATATTCAGATGGCCTGCTAAGAATGAGTGAACCGGAAAATGCCGACGATATGTACAACTAGGCTTGGTACTGATCTTTCATGTGGAATTTGGTTAAAATCAACATAGCAATGTAAGAGGAGTGGCACGGACAAACTTACGGTTAGGTTTAGTGTTTACGAAAACAATAACTCCACTAAAAGTCACTGAACCGGAAAATGCCGACGATTTGCACAACTACACTTTGTACAAAAGATTTCTACCAAGTTTCAGTAAAACTCATCCATGCGTGCAGGAGGAGTTGCGCAGGCAAACTTTTGTAACAGACAGATAGACGGACGGACTCACTCAGGTGACATTGTGAGTTTTCGTTCATGTGAGGTGCAGAGTACAAACAACACTTCTGGAGTGCAGTTTTATCTAAGCAATGCCATATTTCATGGGCCAGCACAATTCGGTAGAGCGTTATCGTACATCGGGACTCTTTGGTAAATGATGACTAACCAGACTGATGCGGTACTGTAGTTGTATAAATATATAAGTATAGCAGATGGAAATATAATTTTTCAGCTCAAAATAGCTATTGTTTATAAATTCGAATATGGCAGAGAAAAGCGGAGAAGGGTGTGATGTGTTATTGATAAGTGCAAAACAGATTATTTTGAAGTGTTAATGGAACAAAATGAGATAACGGATCTAGTCTAGATACATGTATACTGACTACGGTATTTGACAATACTACCTAAACTACTAGACTATGGGTATTGCACTACTAAATAGATAGTGTAGGATCTAAAATATAAAACATGTTATACGAGTGAGTTTATTTGTTTAAATAACAAAAACATACAAATATTTGCATGAGTTCTAAATTCATCCTACGACATATACAGGGTACTTACAAAACTAAACATGCCGTACCTGACACATTTGCGGGGTATTCGTGAGAAACAAAGGTAGATACTGCTTTAAATATAAACTTTCAAAAGTTTTCTGGGTTTCTCAAAATTGTCCACTAATTTCTTGGGTGCGATGTCTGAAGGCATGTGGGTATTTGCATACTTTATTTTCAGGCGGCCAACACAAACCGTTAGATTTCCGGGGGTTTTTTTTCATGAGGAGTGTAGAGCGTAAGGAAACCGTTTAGATAAGTTGCTAACGAGGTGCACCCCATATCTTAAATCTGAAAAAAAAAAACGATAAAAGTTTACTTTTTCTTTCAACCCAACTTTGGATTTTATAAAGTAATTGTTTCCCTCATTTGTGTTATTTCAGTCATGGACGGCAAGTGGAAAACATGTCGGAATAGCCTTTCATACGTTTTTTGGAAAGACAATCGTTCCAGAGGGAATAGAACAGAATATACTAAAACAATAATATAAACGGAATTTGGCGTAACTACGTTCTTAAAAACACAGGCAACTCTACTGAAAGAAATGGTCGGAAGCGGAGTGTAATATCTACAGTATATTTGCCTTTGAAATTCCAAATTAAATTGCATATTCGCAGAAATGCGATGAGTTACCGACAGAAAACAAACATGCTACCAAAGCTTCATATCATTTCAGGTTGCGTATATTTTACATGAATTAGCATACCTACAGCTTTCAACCTTTATCTATTACTGTATTCCACTACCGTGACAAAACTTCAGACTTTAGCTACTGTTACGGACAGCATTTTGTAAGATAATTTATATTATTTATGTTATGACGAGAACCTGTTTTTCCTAAAGGTAAGTGCACTATTCGGGAGATCTGTACATACACTGGGCGAATACGATGTTCATCTCAGTCGTAAAACGTTTAATGCATCTTATTCTAAAGCCCTTAATACAAGCCTTAATGTGGACATCAGTCCATGCTGTAACAGTTGTTTGTTGCTGGTTAGAACCAGACGAAACAGATACCAAAAGTATGACATTTTGACACATTCCTGCCAGCACTTTTCCGTTAACTAAACGTTTGGTATGCAATAACCACATCCTAATTGAACTAAACATTAGCACATGTAAAATGTTTCATTATCCGAACTGAAACAATCTTTAGACTATGCATTGACCAATTACGGTTTGAAATTAACATCAGCACAGGTAAATTTCTATCTGAATTACGGTATTTGCAAGTTCATTTCAAAAATTGCAAAACAGTTTTGATTTCATTGACCTCCATCTTGTGTTCAAAGTTTTACGCCTTGATTTTTGAGCAGTTAAGTCTCTTTGCATTGCGCATTTCAAACCCTACATATAGTTGAACAGAATTTCACAGAACAAATGAGTGAACATTTTCACGTCTTGTACTTTTGAGTGGTCATTTGCCAGCCTTGGAGTGAACATTTCAGTATATCATTTCAATATTGCTTGCCTAAACTTAATGCAACATGTCAACACAACCGTACCACTAGTAACTTCAGTGCTTTGATTATGTAGAGTATTTGGAAAAAATACTGCGCTATATCACTAAGTATTCAACATATAATTTAGATTTAAAATGAAAATGAACTGCGGTCAATTTCAACTTGCCATTGAATGTCCTTGCGAAAACACGATAAATTTATACCCACCAACTCGAAAATCGACGTAAAAGTACGTCGTGTTTTCGCTTTTTGTTTGTTGCGTTTTCGCCTTCAATCTGTCGTGTTTTTTCGACCTTTTGCCCCACCAAGCCAAAGGCGAAAACATAGGTTTTCGACTTTTCGCCACGTCAGTTGCACAACTCTTGGGTGTCTAACTCTTAAGATCAAGGTGACACTTTCGTCTCAAAACAAAGGAAATGAAAAAATATTCGTCGCGTCCTTTCGGGCTTCGTTTTGTCAAATTCTGTAAACTTATCGATTAATCTTCCCGGGGTTCAACTCAAACGTTTAAAGTTGTTAGTTAGTTTTTTAATGTTTAGTGTCCGTTCCAACAGCAGTTCAGTCTATTGCTCTCGATTGCTCAGTGGTTAGGGCGTTCGCCTCCGGAACGGGAGGTTCAGGGCTCGAATCCCAGCCAAAGCAAGAGGTAGGTCCTTGGGCAAAGAAACTGATGCCACACGTGTCTCAGTCAACTCAGCTGTAAATGGGTAGCAGTGATGAAATAGGTCAAAATACACCTAAATATCGGATGTAACTTGCATGTTGTACCACAGAAAAGTGATCTCGATTTTACTCTACGGCAAGTAATAAAAAAGTTACAATTAAGCTATTTATAGTAACAGCAAAGGAAAGTAATTCTAAAAAAACAAGGGTAGGTCACGGTGGTGAACATTTGTGCCAAGTTACATCAAAATCCCTCCATGCATGAAGATGAAATGCTCCGGACAAAGATATTCTTAAATTTGACCTTTTACCTCTAAGTATGACCTTGACCTTAGACCTAGGGACCTGGTTCTTGCGCATGACACTCCGTCTCATGGTGGTGAACATATGTGCCAAGTAACATCAAAATCCCTCCATGCATGAAGAAGAAATGCTCCGGAAAATGTCATTCTTGAATTATTCTTGCATCTGACCTTTGGCATCTAAGTGTGACCTTGACCTTGGAACTAGGGACCTGATTATTGCGCATGACACTCTATCTTATGATGGTAAACATTTGTACCAAGTTACATTAAAATCCCCCCTTGCATGAAGTAGATATGCTCCGGACAAAGTCATTCTTGAACTTGACCTTTAACCTCTAAGTGTTACCTTGACCTTAGACCTAGGGACCTGGTTCTTGCGGATTACACTCCGTCTCATAATGGTGAACATTTGTACCAAGTTACATCAAAATCCTTCCATGCATGAAAAAGATATGCTCCGGACAAACTAAACTCGGACGCACGCACGCACGCACATACACCGAACTGCCATTTGGACAACTATATCGAGCTTTCGCAAGCGGCTCGACAAAAAATGGTTTCGGTTTATTAACTCGAGTTAGGAGTGACCAATTCCAATGAAACTTGGTGTGTAGATAGCTTGCATAGAGAGGAAGCTAGGGATTGCATGGTGGGTTTCTAGGGTCAAGATCACTGTTACTTTCAATAGATTGTTAAATTATTTTACGTCTTATTCTGCCATTTTGAACGATTATACATCCAAACTCCGCTTGAAAACCCGAGATACACGAATTACGTCCGACTCTCCGCTTCTGCCGATATAAAAATTGACATAGTAATGTTTAGCAATATGCTTAAACTGTCTGCCTGTTAAAATGACAGAAATACCGATGACATGACAAAATTGCACGAAGTGACACATTCCAGGTTCCACATTATTTCCTGCATACCATATATCTGCGTTTGCATCCAGGTAAATAATGTCAGAAGAAACTTTTTTTTGAATGAAAGCGTAAATTCATACGCTTATACAAGAAAATGTACATGTAAGTGTAATGTAGAAAAATGATATATGCGGATTGGAATATTCGGCTCTTGGTAAATGTTTTGGCGGTAACTCGGCTCAACGCTAACAAAGGGCGTTTATTTCATTCATCTACTCGGCAAGATCAATTTAAAGACATTTTGCGAGATATTTATTTTTTCTAAAACTAGATTTAAGTTGTTTGAACATGATAGCCTTGGAAATCAGTTAATAGTATGTTTGACTAATAATTATGTAGGCCTTGCGATGGTAATTTTAATTTGTGTCTGCAATTGAATGTTTCCTACTCGTCAAAATTCAACGTTTCTTCTGCTAAATTTCTAAAATGCTGTCCATTTTTAGATTTTCAATTAGTTGTTCAAAGGAATAGCATTCTCGCTAAAAACTTGCAGACTGAATACCAAACAATGGAGATCATGATAGCTTACTATGGTTTGAACTTACAATCTTAAGAAGGTAGAATCTTAACTAACCGCCATTATAGTGTGTCTATTGAGTGCTTTTACGCAGTTGACTGTATTTCGAGACCTTATTAAGGTTTTTCTTTTTCAAATGCATTCATTACATATTTGCTGGAGTTAAACATATGACGTGAAGCCTTCGTAAGAGGCTGCAATGGTATTTCGGCAACTTATAATTGTACATGTATGTTATACTTAAATGTTTCTCAGAAATTGAAAAAGAATAATATCAATGTAAAATGTAATGTGTTTTATGGAGATCAGTTTTCTGCACTAGAATGTGGAAGGAGTCGGTAGCTTTGTTCGCAATCAGACTAAAATATTAAACAGTGCCAAACGCCAAATCTATGTCATATCTAATACCTGTTACTAAATACAAAACAAAATAATGTTCAGAGCAGCAAAAAGAACTTTGTTAGAAAACCTCACCAGAAACTGTCAGTTCATATATCATATCGCAATATATGATTAGGCATTTAATGTTAACACGAACGAAACATTTGCGTAATAGTGTAACGGCAACGTATCAGATTAATCATTTGTGATCAGGAATTCCATTCGTGGGTGTATGCCTTGCAGTATTCCGTTTCATACGTACTTCAGTATGCCCAAGGAGCGTCCAAAAAGTTTCCAGAAAACTCTTAAACCTCTTTGATTGCACGAAACTACTTGACAAAATTTCGAATGTAAATACTAGAGTAAATACAATCTTTTTCATCATCCTGTTCTATACCGGAAATCTCTACAGCAGCTTCATATTTGCAAACAATACATGATACCGGTATACATCTTATCCAAGTAGATGTTCTTTGAAAACTGTCCCTTTCTTCAACACTCTGCAATTTATTAATCAGTGGGTGAACATGATTTGAAGCATCCTGTAAACATACCGTTTCAAGCGGCAACTTTCCGTGTCCACTTTTCGCCGTTGCCTGAAAACAAGATCAACTTGTATTCCGTTATAGGGTTATTTTGAACATTTTGTACACACTTACACAGATTTTATCAGTTTAACCGATGTTCGATGATAGATTAGTTTATGGTTTAAATTTTCCCAAATGAGCTTTAGCTGTTACTTATAACGAGGCGACTTTGGTCCGCTTACGACACTATGAGTTTACTGCAATAGACCGTGCAATTTTGAAAATATGTAGATAATGAATTCAAAATACATTGGTATATTTAGAAAATATTTAGCGATAAATAGAAAAAATATGACCATTTTCCGGAAACATTTCGAACACCCCTCGTATTTTCAGATTATAAATACCAGTTATTCAGATGTCTTCGACACTTTTCCTCTTTGCTTCACATGCTAGCACTGTTTAGAAATAAAAATGATTCTAGGGTTGATTCTATTAAGCTTCATGGTTGTGTATGGTGCCAGTTTAGGGCCTGAACCTCAGTGCTCTAAATTTCATTATGAGGAACAACTGCTGGAAAAGATGATCAGGATGGAGGTTAAAGTTGAGGAAATAGAAAAACGTATTTTACAAACTAATCAGAATGTGCTGGAAACTCTAGAAGATTTGAAAACCGAAAGAGTGGATATAAAAAGTGAATATAATAATCTGCAATTGCAGTATACTAAGGAAATGGAGGAACGGGTGACTGAGCTCTCAAACCTGAAAGGTTAGACATTCTTTATTCTAACGCATGTCTGTTGTAACGTCTGATTGGTTACGTAATTCCTATTTGCAATGGTTAAATGATGTTAGTAGTATAAAATTGGGGTCCCCCCCGAAAATTTTGCACATACCCGAAAATTCCCGATAATTAAAACACCGTACAATTTCCGTCTGTTTGTACATCAGTAGTATAAAATTGGGGGTCCCCCCCGAAAATTTTTGCACATACCCTAAAATTTTGCGCATACGATGTAGCAGTTACTTCCCCTACATCGTATATACCGGCATATGTGCTCATATGGTCTATGGAAAATAATTGTGACAGTCACTCGAGTTTTATGTTGACAAGAGTTGTCCTTTTGAATGAGCTGAATTAACGAAAATCGAGAAGAGTTTGGATATTGACCCTTGGGAATACATTGTAGAGGAAGCGTTTGATAAGTGCCAGTCGCAGTATGAAACCGAAGTGAA
>JAUMHA010413866.1:0-10633 GCA_032359765.1 Saxidomus gigantea
TCCTATTTGTTGCCATAGCAACCAGAGTTCTGCATGGAATAGAATTCTTTGAATAACTTTGATAGAGCTTCATGCAAAGAACATCCCTGCAAAGTTTCATTACCATTGGCCAAGTGGTTTCAGAGGAGATGTCGTTTGAAGGAAATGGTGGACGGACGTACGACGTACGACGGACGCCGGACGGAATGCGATTCTAATAGCTCACTCTGGCACTTGTGCCAGTTCAGCTCAAAAGAAGAATAAAGTGAATCTTACATGTTCATGAGTTGTGGATAAGGAAATCCCACCCGAGGGTTGAGATACGTCCCAAAAACGAGACTCTGCCGAGATTTTTTACGCATCTCTACCCGAGGGTGGGATTTCCTTATCCACAACTAAATTGACATCGTAGGTTTATTTTCTCACCGTTTTAATCGCATCTTCACACAAGTTAGAAGAAATAAGTGTAAATACAGGTTGGGAATGAAAAAATGAAAATCAACTTTTTGTCTCGAATTTCACTTCAAAACTGCTATAGATGGATAGAAAATGGTCTAACTAAGAAAATGAATACCTACAACCCTATCTTTATTTCATAAATAAAAAATTTTCATTTTTCAATTTTTATGAGACGTGTGGGATAATCCTATGCGAGATAAGATTTTCCGTCACTGTTAAAATGATTTTTCTGTCCGGTAAGTGAGAAATACGAGTAAATGTTCTCGTAACAATAACAATTTTATTTGTATTTAACTTAGTTAAATAAGATATCAGCAGTACTCTAAAAAAATCTGCATATCAGCTGAAACAAAACAAAATCAATGGCGTCGTTTAAAAATCTAACGGAAGTGACTTCTCCGTATTGGCCCTCTCTTTTAAACCAATCAGAATGCTTGAATTCCATATTGGCCCTGTTTTCTCGTATTGACCCTGCTTTTCTCATATTGGGTCAGTTATGCTTTGTATTAGCTCTATCTGTTTCATATCATGTGCGCAATTGATTTAATACGGTGTGTAATATTGTAAAAATGAATAATAATGTATTGTAACATGCATCGGGTCGCACCGATTATACCTCGAACGAGGTTGGTGGACCCAATAAGCACTTAAACAAACAAACAAAATTGTAACATGCAAGTGTGTAAATAAAAATACTTTTAAAATTTCATTTTTGAAATAAACATATTGATGTGGGTATTCAATTTCTTGGTTAGAGCATTTTCAATCCTTTTAAATAGGTCATTAGGAAGATATTGATTAAAAGTTGATGCTCATTTTGCCATCCAATCTTCCAGTCTAATTTCAGCAGATTTCAAGATAGTGAGAAACTAAACACCTGAATGTAATAGCCAATCGTAATACACAGATTTTTCAACATCAACTCATTCGTCAGCAAATTTTGATTGGACCAGTCCAATAAGTGATATAGGCCCTGATTTTTGTAATTGGCCCTGTCTTTAATGAATAATCATTAATAATTTAATAATAAAGTTAATTACAGAATATCTGTCAGACACACTTTTATAAAGAATTTATATAATAGTGGCTGATTTCCGCCATGTCGTTTTTTCGAAACGCGACATATAAAGGGAGAAAACACGACCTGTTAAAATCGAAAACTCGACGAAATAATATGTCGTGTATTGCTCTTTGTTACTTGTGTTGTCGCCTTCAATATGTCATGTTTCTACTTTTCGCCACGACATATCAAAACCCGCCAACTCGAAAATTCGACGAAAAGATACGTCTTTTTTTCTCGACATTTGATTGTCGTGTTTTCGCCATTGATCTAATCTAATCCCAAAAAAGTTGAAAAATCGAAAACACGACAAATTACTGCTTGTCGTGTTTTCGACATTTTGCACCGCCAAGTCGAAAGCCCGACATGGAATAAATCAGCGACCATTTTTAAAACGTTACAATATCATATTAATCCAAAGTCTGAGCAACAAACTCCGTTCAGTTTAGAGCTTCGATTCTACCAAATAAATGCAATTATGGCTGGAAAATCTAAAAATGATTCGAGTAATATTTCTTAAAATTGACCTACATATGACCTTGAAGGCTGTAAAATTATTTTCCATAGATATGACAGATTATATATAAAAACATAAAACGTGACACTGTACATGCACTATATCATATGATCCAATTTTCCATGGGAAAAAATAAATCGCTCCAAATGCACCTATATATTGTGCATCGCTATGTGCGGGACAATAGGTGACAAACCTATGAGACTCAAAATCTGCAAAACATTTTTGATTTAGTGGATATTTTATTGTCCTTGACTGAACACTTTCGTACAATGTAGACAATTCATGAGTTATTACTAGTAACATGACAATATACTAACAGTGCATGTTTCATGTATTTTTAAAGGATTGGGATTTGGACTTGCGTATACACCCGGGAACATTTGTGTGTTACAACATTTTGAAAAACGACGCTCCCTTGCAGTCGGTGTTGCGATTTGCGGCTCCGGTAATACTTTAAACAACATCTATACTTGTATTTAATGAAACATGATGAATTTCATATAAGTATGCAAGATTGTCAGTTGAAAACACAAACTTTGAAGTTGCTAAGCTGTGGCAATTTCTCCAAATGACATTTCAGACAAAAAAGTGTGTGTTGCGGGGTTCCAGACTGACCTTTACTGTACTAGTCGACTTCAAATTTTTTATCAGAACATGACCAAGAATACCGATTTTCAAGTGCTTTAGAGCAATGAAGGCAAAATAAAATGATAAACCTCCTGACCGAACGATCTTTAATTTTTGGCAAGGAGACCCGAAACACACATATGTTTTGAAGGCTTAGAAGTTTAGGCAAGTTTTCGATTGTTCAGGAGTGTGACTGTCACGTAGGTTCTTTATCTCCAGCCGAAGGAGGAGAACTATTTTTTGGCGTTATCCGTCCGTCCGGAGCAAAAGCTAATAAATGGTTACTAAAATCTTTTAAAGTAGTCGACTAGTATACGTATATACCAATGTTTATTCAAATACAGATGATACTCCCCATCGGGACAGGAAACTAAGTTTTGGAGAAACTCGATATTTTTATGAAGATATGGATCAGAATAAGATTTAATCTGGTCAAATTAATAAACCAACACAGCAGGGACCATTTTACATAAACACTCTGTTCTCCCAACAACATCAAATTTAAAGTTAACAAAGCTTACAACGAACCATTATACAGTGTTTATGTTTCCAATACATGTATTTCATCGCCAAAGACAACAGAGATTTAAATGTAACATTTTGGTACGTGCCGTGTCATATTGAATTACCCTTCACTTTAAATGTCAGTATGTCAGTATCTTAAGAGGCATACGAAGGTTGAGGACGTATACTGACAGGTATCAGCATATTCATGCTCTTGATTCAAATATTATTTTTTTGTACAATTTCAGGTGTAGGAAGCTTCTGTATCAGTCGTTTTCTACGAGTTCTTATCAATAATTATAGCTGGAGAGGGGCGGTTTTGATCGAAGCAGGGATCGTCATGAATTTAGCTGTATGTGGGCTACTTTTGAAACAACCAAAACTTGTAGAAGAGTCAAAACCCGAAGCAAATAAATCAGCGCCTGAAAATAATGATAATACTTCCGATGGAAATAAAGAAATTTGTCTGTATGTACTTAATGATAACCTGGATGCAATAGAAACGGAAGAAACGACTGTTCGCGATCAGGAAGGAAAAGAAAGTAGCTCCAAAGTAAATGTAAATCCATCCAGAAAAGACAACAGCAAAAAGAGCATTGCCGGATTATCTAGGCTATGCAAGTCATTATTCAACTGGAATATTCTAAAGGATGTTCGATGTTGGCTTTTCCTTATTTCAACCGCAATGTTCGAGTTAGGAAACATAATCCCACTCACCTTCTTGCCAGATCAGGGAACTGAAGAAGGAATGTCGGAGGAAGAGACGGATTGGCTGATATCGTCAATAGGCACGTTTTGTATAGAGTTTTAACATTTCTGCTCACCATAGAGAGCTGTAACAATGCCTAGATGTCTGTTGTCCGCCTATCCGTCATTCGTTTGACATAATCTGATCTATTTTCTATTTGCTGAGGCTTTGGCAGGCTTGTTTCTTTACGTTTACACTCAAGAAACCTTGTTTCTTTAGATATCTTTACAAATGCATATACACAAATTCGATTGTTGGCATGACAAATCTGGGTCAGAGGTCAATCGATATTACAAATTCTTCTGTATTTAACATTCAGTTTAAATTTGATCGGCCGATATTCTGTATGAATTTGACCAATTGCTTGTCGACAAAAACTTGCGTTTCATTTCTTGAACTCATTTCTTCGAACCATTGGAACCCAAGTTATCGGTCACTAGTGAATTAAAATTGGAGCTTCATTTAGTTTTTTTATTCTATATAGTCACAAATTGGTGTCAGCTGAAGTTTGATGGAAATACGGTCCTTGATTCCCTTCTGGAATTAGCTTGATGGCTGATATCAACTAATTTTATGTAATTCAAAAAAAGGTCCTCAGTACAAAGCGATTTTCGGGGTGAAATAGCATCCTCATTATTCTGACCTAATACCCTGCATGTATCATGTACAGCATGTAGGTCTTATCTTTCAATGCAGATCTTGAATCATGGAAGCTATCAATGTGATTCCCACCAACGATTATGCCCCACCTCTTAATTGGATATAGAGACAATTGGATAAAATGCTAATGCTTCAAAGCTCCAAAGTCGAATATATGGTATATAAGAAATTAGGATTTAAAATAATTTCAATTTGAAAGGTGCCAATTTAATCAAGATGTTATTCACTAACACTCTTATCCCTTTTCTTTCCATCGTCTTTCTTACAACTTTCCTACATTGCATCGATTTATCAAGAATAACCCATGATGGTCAAAAAAACATTTTTTTGTCTTTTCTAGCAATAAGTAACACTGTGAGCCGCGCTTGCATGGGATTGGTCGGTGATCTACATTTTGTCAATAGAATGGTTATAATGGAAGTCATATTACTTCTAGCTGGCTTGTCAACGGGATTCTCCTTCGTTCTTAAGACGTTCAACTTGAAGACTGCATACGCATGTGTTTATGGATTTCTTGTTGGTATGGCAAACATTATTATAACAGTACTAAGATCCATCAGATGAATCAAGATATTATGATAATAATCAGAAGCAATGCCTATGTTTTTATTGCAGTCGAAAAGCATTAAGATGTAAGAGCATGAAAAGAAACAAGTTATTAATGATTTCTGTCATTCATGTTCTCACTTCACTATCCCGTGAAATTCGTTGGCAAGAAACTAAAAACACGTTAATTTGTGTAGTTGCGCGGCGAAAACTCGAAAGATAACTCTAGATTTAGGAGGTAAACGACGGTCCTAATTAGTATGTTTTCGCCCCACATACTCGCTGATAAGCATCAGCCTATTATTTTCTGTTTTGCTTTGATCTCTCGCCATTTAAACTTCTTACATTTCTTGAGAATTGTTCGCTTACTTGTTAATATGATTGAATTATTTAGGAGGATACACTACGTTATGCACAGTGGCATTGACAGATGTTTTTGGTATCAAAGTGATCTTCGAGATGTATGGACTAGTAACGCTAAGCATTGGAATATCAGATATAATTTTTACGCCTTTAGGTGGTTAGTATAGATGCTGTTTAACGTTCACTTCTCAATTTTGTCATGCTTACGTTTAAAGATGGGTGGATTTGATGAAAAAAAAGAAGATTGGTTTGTACATGTACTACAAAAAGTAACTTAATTGTGACATAGTCACAAACTGTATCTTTATATGTTTCATAGTGCAGATCAGCTAAAGAGACCAACAAACTGAATGTGACAACTTGTTTTTCAAGATGAATAGAACATTTTGTCTGTTCTGAATCTTGTTTGCTCTTTGATATTGATTTCTATAGGCAAAATAGAATAAACAACTTCACGCGACGCATTCGACTTATTACTCGCTGGTCGTTGGTTCTAGTTGATGATATTCTAGAGCGACCTTCAAAAGCTCTTGAGTCAAAGAAACAGTCTTCAATAATACTTGATACAAGTGTCAATACTTGAGTCTACAATCCATGTAAAGTATATAAAGTAAACAACTATATAGAATGATTTGATATTGAAATGTATATAATCTTTGTTGGTTTTGTTTTCGTTTTTTTTTACAGGCTGGTTTTTTGATACAACAGGCAGTTATGACGTTACATTCATTTTAGCAGGGTCAGCATTTTTGTTGTCATGGTTACTTCTTCTCGTGTTGCATATATTACTGAAAAGACGAAGATATAGTGAATGAATGAAAATTCCGTTAGATACAATATTTTTTATGGAAAAAGCAGATTTGTTTTCAGATAGTGCATGCCCTAAATCTTGAATAATATGTGAGTTATGGAAGGAGGACGCATCATCATGCAACAGTTTGCACATTGTACATAAATCACTGCAGTGCTATCATAGTTATATAGTTTTAAGTATCACGTTTGCCCTTTTCACAAGAATGTGAAGAATACGGACTTCTACCAGCTACCTATTCACAGCATCAATAAGCGGGGTTTGAACCGGAGGTCAATCTATATAGGCTAAGTTTTATAAAACATACTTACGTATTTCACTTCAGAAGTGAAGTATAAAACGCCCCGAACGCTTTTACAGCCTTTATAGACATTAATATATATATATATATATATGCCTTCTTTTGAAGCTGGGTAATCAAACGGATGGCCTGTTTAAAGCATGACACATTAAAGGCATCATTGGTTAAGCGAATATTATTAGTTATATAGATTCGGCATCGTTTAGCCTGTTTCAATTGATATACCCCGAACCGTCTTTTTTGAATTGATATAACCCTAGCCGTCAGGAATTTTGCCATGAAATAGTTTCTTTGCTATGATATGTTTATGATTCAACTTGTTGAATGTTCTAGGGCAATATTTATGTGTTTTTCAATTTTGCACATTAGTTTTTTAGTCTTTTTCTTAGTGGTTTGTTTTTAATGTAGTTGTATGCTAGTAACTTCTTCCTGATGTACTGTCGTGGGTAACCACACTTCCACAATCTATGATAATAAAAACTATTCTTACTGATTATTTGAGTTCTTTGCATATCTATGGCATTCAGTAAAGATGATTCCTTATTGTACGCCAAAATACGTAACCATCATCTACATACCGGGAAATGTCTAAGATGTTTCGTCTTATCAGTGTTTCGATCAATTTTACTCACGCAGTAATAAAGCAAGATAAGCCCCCATCGTCATAACTACCCATTGCCAAGCAAGACCTTTGTAAAAAGAAATTGCGGTTCATTGTTTTAAAATGACACACTGTTTTATGTATGAAAAAAGATTGTGCATCATATGTCTACAGCTTTCTTGCAATTTTAGAATGACAGATTATTTGTCTAAAGTGTTGCTCATTGTATCATAACATGTACTTAATGATGTGTATAGCGATGCTACATCAAAAGTAACAAAGCACATTTTATCCTAGAGTTAAGTCTTGAACTCGGGTAATAACCTCTTTTGTGCTACGTTGCATTGCAGGTTTTGTTCCATGCGTCTTAGATATGTTTAAAATGTCAGGTAAGTAGCACTTGTACATTGAGCTCAGTAATTTAGATGGCTCAGTATTTAGAGTTACAAAACCATTTACTACGGTTCTGACTTTCAGGGACCTTTCATTGGTTACAGTAGGTAGTTCGTTAAATTTAAGTTAGTATATTTTACTTGTTGTTTATTCTAGCTTTAGCAAGACATTCTATTTAGCCTCCAATGCTGGTGTTTATCAACCATTACCTACTAACTTTGCCATCTTTTAGTTTCGACATTACTATTAATTGATTTTAGGGATGCTCGATGAAAATGTATAAATGAAAAGCAAACAGTGCAGATCATGATCAGACTGCACATACGAGATTGTTCTTGTTGCGCAAGCAGAGTCAGGTGTTGCCAAACTAAGTTATAGTTGTCAGTCTTGAAACAAACTTTGCTGTCTTTAAGCCATCCGGAGACCAGGGTTTCAGAGATGAATAAGAAGGCAGTTTAACTAACACATTAATTTTGATCTTGGATAGGCCCTACACTGGACCTGTATCGATGAAAAGAAACTGCCTTTGTCTTACATAGTTCAATTGGAATGCAAATCTATGACCCTCAATCAGGTTGAGACATAAATTTGTGTGTTTTATGGTAAAAGGATATCCTTTTTGTAGAGAAATAACAACATCCTTCTATGCTTTTATCGGCAATATTATTGTATTTTGGAATTTAATTATTTGCATTTCCAAACTTTCATGAAATTGATCTGATATGTTAGAATTAACTTAAAGGTTCACAATTTTGGGAACTTACATCATCTTGAATCACCTCGGATTTGTTTTAATTTTCACTAATATTTTGAACTGGTAACACCGTCTTCTCTTGAAAAATAGCAACAATAAAAATCTTATGGATATAACCTATTTAACCATATTGCAGATAATCTGTTTTATTACCTCATTTTACATGGATGCAATCGTATATCCTGTATGCGCAGGCATATATTAGTCCAGGCTGTTGACCCGGTCAAAATTCATACAGAAATGATTTTTTGCATGGTGAACGGAAATGGCTTGTTTTAACACGAATCATAAAGTTCCCAAAGATTTCAGGCTGGGAAAAAGTTTTTTGGGGCATTTTCTGCATTTTTTGATAATTTCATTGAGAATTTCTGGAATACTCGCATAACTCATATACATCATTGTTAGATGTTAGATTGTTAGATGAAATAATCCGCACAAGAGTCTAGTCTTTAAGCCCAAGGTCAAAGTCAACTTTAGAGGTCAAAGGTCAAAAACAAGAACTTTTTTTCAATAGCGGTCATATACAAAAAAGAGTCAGATGGATTCCCAAATAACTGTATGTAAATGTCTGCCATTACAATGTTATGCGATTCATGTATGAATCAGGTCCCTAGATTTAGGGTCAAGATCACACTTAAAGGTCAAAGGTGATAGATAGGAGGAATCCAAATCAAAGACCGCATCTTTAAGTTAACATTCTGATATAAAATTGTTGTATTTACACAAGTTTTTCAGAACAAGGAGTTATCTTAGACAAAGAGTTGAATATTGGAAAACAGCTTCTATTATGTATGAAATGAAATAATTGAATAGCTTAGATATAAAAGTCAGATGCGATGTTTCCCGTGCTATATCATGCGTAATCTTCATATCATAAAGTGTCCGAATTACCTGGGCCTGAAGCTAACGGTAAGTCTTAGAGTAAATTAAGTTAAAAGTGACTCACTGTTATTCAGAGATTGAAGTGAGTGAA
The DNA here is from genome assembly GCA_032359765.1 of Saxidomus gigantea. Taxonomy (NCBI): domain Eukaryota; kingdom Metazoa; phylum Mollusca; class Bivalvia; order Venerida; family Veneridae; genus Saxidomus; species Saxidomus gigantea. The sequence continues at coordinate 9,300 of JAUMHA010413866.1, forward strand.
GGACTTGACGGTGACGGAGAGTCTGATTAGAAGATCTACTTCTTCACATTTTGAAGATGAACGTACTTAATAAACAACTTATCATGTACTGTTAGTTTTTCAACTTTTATAATTTCGTAAGAAGTCTAAATTGGACACTTACAATTTGGAGACGTTCCCCCCGAAAATTGGAAAAGGGCACGTGAATTCCTAAACAATGATGGTGTAAAGACACAACGTGCAGCTGTCATTGAAAAACATTTTTGAGTAGTACAAGAAAGCAAAGGCACCTATCGAAAGATCCTTTAAATTTGGAAGGATGTGTTGTTTGTAGATTAGCAAACACGTAGATGTATGCCCTTCTTAAGTACCTTTTTCGGCTCACAGAAGAGTTTATAACTGGGATGGTACCAGCTGTAAAATCCCATGTCAACAAGGTTATCGTAATCATAAATTGCTTAAAACCTTTTCAAAATTTTGCAACAGATCTTCAAATCTCCAAAGTCAACGTAAATATTCAACTTAATTCATTTCGTATTCTAGACATTACATATTCTTATTTCTACGGGGATATCATATACATTATGTACAAAGATCGTATGATATTGATACAATATTGACCCAACAAGTAAATAGCTTGATCACTGGACATCTTCATCCTAAGCATGCAAGGCTTCTAAACCACGCAGTTCTTTTTATAGGGCAATTTTGCCAAACTATACCTTTATCAACGGTTTATCATTTACATGGAGGAACACTTTCGACAATCTTATATTTACTCAATCAGATTTGGTAAAACTAACGTAATATCGCTAAGACTAGAAGTGTAATTTGTGCATACATTTGATACTTATTTTCTTTCCCGAAACGGTATATTATATAACAACACGTTTCACAGTACTTTTAGTTTGTGAGGAATGCAACATGAATCTTAGAGTCTTACGTCTCCAAACATATTCACTGTGGTGCGGGAGGTAAGTTACGCATTGGATTAAGGAGGTCATTGAAACAGCTTCAGAACTAGTTAAAGAATTCGTTTGTCATTTAAGTGATGACACTAGTGAGGGCAATCCACATGTTGAAAAACCAGTCTACTAGTATATGCAAATGCAAGTACTAGTATTTCAATTTTGAAAATAAGGTTACGCCAGGAACATGTGTTTGAAACCACCAGCTGTAGCAAATCTGCTGATGATGGAAGAGGTTGAGACATTCTTTCTGAAAGCCATTATGCCTTTGACTCTGACCTTGAAGAAACTCTCTATGAAGTGTTGAAACATAAACACAATGGTTAAAGCGACTGCACTCCAGATGGACAAGTTACGATAAAAAAAGAAAATTTTCAATTTCAAGAA
>JAUMHA010413910.1:0-10631 GCA_032359765.1 Saxidomus gigantea
TTGAATTTTCAACTTAGTTATGTTGAAAAAATCAATTAAAAAAACAAACAAAGTGGCACTATTGGGCTTCCGTAGGTTAATAACTTAATTCCAATTTTGAAGTAACTCGAAATGGAAAAAATTCATTGCAACAAATGAAATAATCTGAAGTTATGTTTATTCTTTAACGGTCTCTATTGATAAAAATCGTGAAACGGTGTTTGGATTGCGTCATATAATTTAAGCAAGTTTATTTAAGGAAGTTGAGAAATACGTGGGCAGATAATTGCAAAATTTAAGACTGGCTAAATGCTAGTCTATACAGTATTTGAGTATCAAATTACTCTCTTTTAAGTTTCTTTAGAAATTAATTTAAATTTCACATAATGATGTCTCGTTCATTTTCTTCTTTTTTGTTTGGTTTATATTTACATGAACATGAGATGTGAGATTTTGATAAATTTTGAAATGCACATGTTGGCGAGTAATGTAAAACATGTGTGCTTACAAGTGTGTGAAAATACCTCCTGTTTACGATTTTTTGTCGTTGTTTTATGAATTAAGAACGAGTGCAATAAAGTTTTGCTGTTTACACAGTCAACAAAAGTTCGTCTGCTTGAGGAGAGATCAAGACTTAATGTTTCTAGTAATATTTTCATTTACTTGTTCATTATTTTCTGAATTCGGTCAAAATAAGGGCTAAGTGACAGTGTACCAGTCACCACGACACGTACATATATCAGGATAATGGTGCTCATCATCTTCATCATCAGCGCCAACATCATTTTAACCTCAATCATCAGTGCCATCGTAATCATCATCAGCATACTCATCATCAGTTTCAAAATTCAGCATCAACGCTTTAACATCATGATACTGTTAGAATCAACATGTCTACATGAGTTTCATTTTTTACCAGAATTCACTAGGAGCCGCACCGTACAAAAACCGGCATCCTTAATGATTTTGGGACCACTTAAGATCTCATAAACCCACTTAAATCTGGATCAAGACTGTTTGTTTACCTGTCCCATGAAGCTGCTTGTGATTTTAAACGTGTGAATAAAAATTTGAATAAGTTTAATGTTTTCTTTTATATAATACAAGTACAAGGCCATTTGAATTTACATTAGTTGTGCAGGTGAAGATATATTTTATGCGCAGTTTTGCTCATATATTCAGTGATAAGTTTTTCCTTATCTTTGTGATTGGATCCTTTTATAAAGTCAGATGAAGTGGTTGTTTCCGAGGGTTAACCCTTTTCTGTAATACGTGACTCAGCAGAGAATGTTAGTGATTTTGCAACACATCACGACCATTTCGCGATACTTACAACGGATGTACCAATATAAGGTTATTTGTTTAATAAACCTCAAAATAAAGGAGTAGCTCTTATTCTGTAACCTAGCGAATAAAAAGTTTCAAAAAGATGGCAAAAGAAAATTCAGACGAGCTTGTATTAAAAGTGGATAAAGACGAGTTTTTGCTAAAGGTAGGTTCCGTTTCTCATAAACTATCTTGAAAATTATTTGAAAAATGATATCCAGTATTGATAAAAAAGTTAAGAATATATCATCATGTTCATCATCATTATCATCTTACATCATTTCATCATCATTTTATTTATCATCAACATCATCATTGACGACAATCGTATTGCTATTATCATTGTCTCAGTCATTATCATGGCTGTCATAATCGTCATCATCATAAACAGCAACAATGACACCACCAACAGTCTCAACATGAAATCATAGCTGATACTGGTATCAAAACAAGCTGATCCATGCAGGAAGACATAATACATGTATATGTATGCCAGAAGCACTTAGAATACACTTGTACGTTCAATAAACTTTCATGTAACATTAAAGTTATCTTGGAGATATGCAAAATAATAACAAACGCAGTAGTATTTGCGCATCGCTTTCAAACAAACAGCTATATTTTGTGAAGAAAACTATTCATAGAAGTCATTCATCATAACTTCAAATTAAAACGTAACTGAAACTATACTTTGAACTGCACAAATGTATATTTTTAAAATCTACCGGATTTTTTGTTTGTATGTAATCTGACACAGATTAAATGGTACAGCTGATTTCTTTAGCATTATTTTCTGTCATACATTATATACATGCGTCAATATAAAAGCAGTGTAGACACATTATGATTTTACAGTATAGAAGTGCTTAACGCTCTGGACTACCTATCCGGAGGTCCCCGGTTCGAATGCCGTCTATTCGTAAAGGAGCTAGAGTCTCGTACCCGGATCCCCTTATATCTGCATCTGTCTCTTCATACTGCGTCTGTCAGGGGCAGTTTCATCTGAGGAGAAATCCTATGGTCTGCCGGGATTATAAAAAAGTACACTCGCATAACAAATTCCTTTAAATCTTACACCAGACGATTTCGTATTTGCAAAAGAAGTGGATGATTTACTGCTGTATAACTAACTATATTTGTATATAGTTTCTGTCATGAAAGCATACGAAGAGTACGAGATCCAGAAATGCAGGAAAAATTGCCACCTGTGGTCACTATTAGAGGTCAGGCTAGGAGCTCGAATAATTTCTTTGATTGCATTTGGAAATGTCGAACGATTGATTTTGTCATAACAGAGATGTTGCAGTTTTTGTCCTAACTATTACTAATAAGACGTTTTAGCATTTAAAATGTTTTTGTGGTTTAAGAAAACGACAATTTCGGTTAAATATGAACCTGTACATACCGTTGTTAGAAAAGGCGTGGCAGTACTACTATTCCCATCATTTATTTCATAGTGTACATTCCTGGAAACTTAATCATTCAGAAATTATATGAAATAAAAACCTGATGAATGGGAAACATGTTGCAATATTTATTAAATGCCTATAGATAATAAACGTCGCAGAAATGACAGCTGCTTCAGGTTCCCTGGTATAGAAAGTTCCTCTAGGAGGTCATATCTTACCATGTAACTTTAGTCGTTATATTTTACTTGTTAAGAAAATGCTATATAGCCGTATTGTATTGCAAACTTTCTCGATCTGAAGCTGCTTCCTAACGTAAGTTATTGAGTTGAAATTGAATTATTTGCAAGACGAGACTAGTAAGTGACTAGTATTGAACTTATTGCTAGGCATTTCAAGAAAGAAGGTGCTCTGGAAATTTAATTAAGTGCGTGATTGCATGAAGCTAGAATGACATACTTTTGAAGAAAACATGTATTGTGGTGCTTGAAGTAACAATAGACATGTCTAGGATGTTAAGACAATTTTAATTACGGTGGTGATGATGCTGATGATGTTTGTAATAAAGATGGTATGTAATTTGCAAAACGAGTAAAGTATTTCAGTAGTTTCAAAGACACACCACTCGTTATTGTTTAATACAAATGTAATCATTTCACAACATCAGTTAAGTATTTCAGAAGTTTCAATGAATTCGGAAAAAAAACCGGAAAATTATGTGATGTAATATTTAATAATTATGTATGATGAAATTTACTTTTCATTTCCTTCTGTCTATTCCCACAAATCACAGTTGTTATGGGAGCAAAAAAAACTTTTCCACTTGGAGATCAAAATGGCTAGGAAAATGTGATTGGAAATCTTTAAACTAATGTCGCGAAAAGTAAATGATCCCGCCTCTTGCCTCGTTGGCCTGCTGATTAGAAATATTGCAATATAGCCAACTGTCGATAAACTGTTGAATTCCACTGACATTTTTGCCTAAGAAATCTTTGCCCAGGCTTATCTTTTGTGCATGCGTCATTGGCGTTTATTCACGTTATTCTGAAAATCAAGAATTGTATTACTCTTCAAGTGTCAGACATTTTCAAGGGTCCTTTCTGATAAAACGCATTGCCAGTGTTTGAATGAAGCAAACCACTTACATGTTTTTCTAACAGGGAACCAGGAAAATTGTGTTTAATTTTGTGATAGTATGTTGATTGACATCCATTGATCGGACCTATTGTCGGATTTGGACTCCGGACAAGAGGAGAATCTGGACAGTAATATATTTCATTTCCTGTTTGGTGATCAGCCATATTAAGCAGGAACTGGTAATGTAAAAGGTTACCATGGAAATAATGTTGTGCTTTTTTCAGTGCCGTGATGTCAGAAGATATTTTTTTCCATTGAGCATATGCGTAAACTCGGATAAGTTTATTTTTAGCTCACCTGACACAAAGCAGGATATTCATAATAGGAATTCATGTGATGACCGAATGTTCAGCGTCCGTGCGCCGTAGGCAATTGCTTCAAACGACTTCTATTCCTTAAAAACAGGGCCAATTAAAACTTCACTTCACAGGAATAATAATTGGATGGTCATCTTCGAATATTGCTCGAACCGTCCCGCTTCACTGCACACAATGACCGCTGGAGCTAAAAATAGACAAATCCAAACCGTCTCGCTCCGGTGCACATAATGACCGCTGGAGTTAAAGATAGACAAATCGTCAAACTTTTGAAATGATTACAGAAATATCAATCGTTTGACCGACCCTCTACCGAAAATTGCTCGTACCGGTCCGCCAGATGGCTTCCAATGCTAAAAATAGAAGCAATGGTTCTCAGTTAAGCGATATATGGGCATCATGGTAATTTTACTTTGTATTAGGCAGAACAGTTCTTAAAAATGTTCAGTGTTTGCGATTTTCTTTTAAAATTTTCTTGTTTTCCATTAGAAGCATATGTCTTAGTTCAGATATATTAGCAAACTTTTAGAGATTGATCTGCAAGTCAATGTTGTGAAAATGACCAAGGTCAAAGCTAATAATTCCACTTTATGTGAAAATGGTTGTGGTCCTATATTTTGTTTCGCCATTGCTTGATTATCTCACTGAAGACGTACATTGCTGACACTCAGTGCTTAGCTAGATGTAGATGGCCGTGTATGTCTGGTGAAAAAGAATTTATGGTCCCCTGTCTTCCTTCATAGATTGAATTTCTGTTTTAATATTTCAATTGTCTTACAACGGTATGTTAAGAACCCCAGGGGAAAGATGGAAAACTTAATTTTACAGTTTTCAAATGTAAAGTAGCTATGGATACTTAGCAAACTGTCTGAAACTTTTAAGTAAATTGTTTTCTTCTATCCCCATGAGAGTAAACTGTTATCAATATATAGCAAAACAGATTCTTGTAAATTCGGTCGAGCAACTGTTATATACAAGTCGATTGGTCATGTCCGTCCTTTGGGAGTTAAGATATTAATGTACAGGCACCTCCATTACCTTCTATGGTATACATTGCCGCTGTTTCGGGAATTGAGTAACAGATCAGCCAGTCAAAAGCACTGAGAGGGCCACTCGATTAAGAAAAAAGGCGAAAAACTGGAAACCATTTATAACAGTTTTACTATCAAGTTAAGGCAGTAATAGCAGCAGGCAATTGAATAAACCAGACGACATAAAGAAGTTAAATGGTTTAAAATCCCTTAAATTGTGGAAAGTTAAGAGGTATTGGATGGTACAATAGTAAGGTACGTTGGTCGATAAGAGGCACTCTATACATGTAAGTGGTAGACATAGTTCAACAGAATTATACCAGTATATTATTTCTGACAGAGTATTCCAGAATGTTCATGCAACCCCTTTTATGAGGAATAGTAACATGCGCGCCGCCACACCGACTTGTATTTTTTTGCAATCTTGACTTTCCTTACCATACGAATGATTTTCCTTTTACTGTTAAATGAATGAAGTTGGGATCGAAGCGGAATGACATATTCCAATATCTTGTATTTACTTTGTTGTCATTCGGACGTGCTGACTCGATAAGGGAAATAATAGGACAATTTATCACTAGAGGGGGAAGAGGGCGGGACAAGATGTGATCAAAACAAGCGATAGAACCATTTATATATTGCATTTCATCTCTGAACATTGTTCCGCTGACGTAAGAATACCATATGACACTGTAGGTACGACATACATCGCCAATATGCTGTCTACACTTATCAAGAAATATATAAGATTAATGCCTTTTTCGTAAAAGAGAACATTGGTGTTTGACCTTTAATGTCTGACACTAAATATAGAAACAAACACAAAGTAATACGAGTGCGAGTCTGTTACATCATATTTGGTCAAATAAGCACCGCCTTTCAATAACACACTGCAATTTAAATGTTGCTTATTTTATCGTTGGTGCATCATGTACATGAACATGCATTTGGCATATGAAATAGTGAACACAATATGTATCTTTGGTACACAGGCAGCATATTTGGATTGTTTTCCGATCGACCCCCACCACTATAGACTTAGTCTGTATAGGTAGAATGACGTGTTTTATAACTACTTTACAATTATGATGTCATGAATTGAATGTTTTAACAAACAAACCGACTTTCTATCGCACTTTCTTTGTAACGCCGATACTGATTGGCCGTTCCTTTAGGGTTAACAATTGCTTCGCCGTTAAAAAAATTGAGACCATTAAAAACCGCATATATAGTCGCAAATATCAAAATTACAAAACAGTTAACCCTATAATATACGACGAGCATTGCTCTGGTAACTCTTGGAGTCTATATTTTGCACACTTCTTCGTTTTCACACTGTAAGTCGTATATTATGAAAACCACCAAGGAATGTCTTCCTCCTCTTTCTTGATCAACAAAAAATGTACCTAGAATACATAAAGAAACTTACAGCCTACGCAGTAGTTTCGTTAATACCAGTTTCAAGTCTGTATCCTAAAATAGATGAAAAAACGTGCATAGTTGCATATCTACATGTTGGACAACCACTAACTATTGGTATAATAGTCGTTTGTACCTATTACATCGTAAAAGGTACCATAATAGAAGCAGACGAAATCTCTGCTCAGACGGACACGGTATCATCGGAGCCATAAACATTAATTCAACATTTCGCTTGCATTAGATATATGATATGAATCTTGGACCAGTTCGATGTTCATTTGATATTTCGTCTGTAGTCAAAGTAATTTTACTGGTTTTTGTTAATCTAATTTAGTACGCATGTGTCTCTCTTACGTAATTTCGTTCTCTGTTATGGTCTTGAAAACGTTTCCTGTGTCTCAAATTATCCTTTTAAATTCAATTACTATACATTAATGCGAAACCATAATTGAAAGTTTCCCATACTTCTCCGTTTCAGTTTCAACCAATTAAGCATTTCGTACATGTAATTGTTTAACAAGTGTGAACGGATATGAAAAAAGCGTGAAGATGAGTGTTCCTTTTAAAGTACAATGTTTTAAATGTCACGATAGGCAACACAATGTATACTAAGTATTAAGTTTTGCATTATATCCTGGACCAGTCATATGTCCAGTGCCATATGTGTCCAATCCTGGTTATTATTGTGAAATGTATAATATTTTTGGTTAGTTGTTTGTCTCTAAGACTACTTGCTGTCCTTGTGACATTTGGGATGTTACCGCTAAAGAGCTTTTAAAGACCAATTACCCACGTAGACGAAATATAGTTAATAATAAAGGAAATACTGTGTGAAAATGTAAAGAAAATTAACACAATTTATAACTATAAATGTCAAACGTCAATTACAAATGAGGTTGACCCCTTTCTAACACTTTTTAGAAAATATTTGTATAAACACGAAATTTCATTTCTGCTAATTACTTTGTACACTTTCCAGCTAGGCATGTATTGTCTCCCTTGTCACTACTGGAGACACTCGATCAAGTGAACATTTTTAATTCCTCCGAATAAAATAACATTTTGTTTTACTGTCTAACCTAGAAGTTTGGGGTTTCTTTCAAAGAAATATACTATCAATTAAAACTATGGTATTTTATTCTTTAATTACTGCAGACTATATTTACCAGTTTGTGGCCCAAAGAAATAGTTGTTCTTTTAACTTAAAAAAGTCAAATTAGGTGACACAATAAAGAAAAGATTTTTGTTGATATAAGTTATAAAATGTATCACATACTATGTTGAAAATTATGCATTTGCAAAAGTTCGGAACATCGTCGGATGCGGTTCGTCGATAGAAACCGGAAGCATCCGTCTTGTACCGGTATTTTCCTGAAAATAACAAGACACCGTACTCTGAAATAAAGGCAGATATTGCCTGGAAAGACAGAGATATTCAATCATGACATTATTATTCCCCAATTCCTGGTTTTGAAAGAATAAGAAAATTAGATATAAAATCTTATTCATCAATTTTGTGTTAAAGAATTCCCAGAGATGTTATAAATGTATGGGACTTTGGGGAGGTTTAAACGTGAAGTTTGTCATTGTGAATATTGTACGATACTTTAATCAAAATATCTTTCGGCTTTGTGTTTCTTTGAAGTAATGTCTGACGGATCCATAACGATTAACAGATTGTTATAAATCCATGTTATAATCAAATATTCTATCCCTGGTTACCACTTTTGAATGGTTCCACAAGCGTCTAACGTTCTTTATGATTGTCATAGAAACGGTTATCACTTCCTGTCCTGGCGTAAATTGAGATTTATTTGCTCCCATTCTATACAATGGTAATTGTTTTTGGTATATTTATATATCTGCTGTTGGAATTCACATAGTGGTTTCAATTTAAGATGTCTGGAAATGAAAATAACAACTTGATATGAGACTTAATCGTCTGCATGTCAGAACGCAGTGTGTGTCTAAGTGGTAATATTAAAATATAGTATTGCTGTACAAGAATGTTAACACAAGTCTTTTACTGTGGTTTCAAAGTATGGGTTTTCCTAGTTAAGTGGCTTTGACTGGAGGGAGGAACAGAAATAATAATGGCAAATGAACCGTAAGCAACTTAAGTCTTACATGTATCAGACTTCATTTGTCTAATTGAACAACTCATTGTAAAATACAAGTATCTGTTACTTACATGTTGACCGTTTGAATCAGTATTTCAGTCTGCAAAATCCAAAGTGTTCGGCTCACCTGAGCACAAATTGCCTCAGCGAGACTAGCATGACAGAGTATTGTGTCTAAAGTCGCCAAACTATCTCACGTGGACCTTTCACTTGTTCCGCTTCGCTGCATTATTAACGCATGCATTGTTTTTTAAATGTATGTAACATGTATGTTATGATGATGAGTAATGTGCTTAAGTCAAAATAAGCTTTATGTTCTGTTCTATGTTTTTGCTTCTTTTTCTTAAAGTAATAAGTAATATAGGAAACATTTTATATAATTGTTTTTGTAAAATCGTTCCACATCCCTGTATACCGTCGATCCAAAGTCAACGAGCTCGTGAACCATCCAGTGGGTTTCAGCATCTCTACCGCATCTTGCATCAGTGTTGTCAGGGCAGTCCCAATGTTCTCATAAATAGCTTGATTGATATGCACTTTAAAGTAATATTCCATGAAAACAATATCTCATTTCAAAGTCATCCTTCGAGTTGAAATTAAGACTTTGTCATTTAATCAAATAAGTGCTAAAATATTAACAGCTTTGATCTTCTGATGCAATTTCAATTTGTCGGGTGGGCGACATTGGAAATCGGAAGTGAACTCTAGTTTGTCGGATTAGCGACATTGGAGACTCTAGCTGTACGATAAGTCGTGACACGTGCTTTCTGTTTTATGAATCAGCTCAGTCTAGAACATTTGGAGACATAAAAAACAGTTTATAAATTTCAATGCAAAGACTTTCTTTTTAACGGTTGTAAATAGTTTCGTCATCAGGCGTCATTGAAGAAAAAAAAATTGTATTTCATTAATCACGTTGTCTATGCTCCTACAGACGAATCGCAATGTCTGTGATAGGAAAAATATGAGATATTGTGATTCGTTTGCAAAGAATTCAACAATCTATCGCTTTAAAATGTTAATTCTTGAAAGAGGAAAATGGAATTACTCTAGTCAATCTGTCCCGCGAGACGTCATTTCTAAGTTGAGTTTCGAGTTATGAATTTGTGTAATACCCAAGAGTGAACTTTTCCCGCTAATAAATACCACGTGATCTATTCAGCCAATGAGTGATAGGAAGAGATTTTAGAACTTTTGACAGAAGATCTTATCGTGAACGATTATTGTGGATTGTATTGTATTTTGATGTCTTATTTTCACCGCGGAATTGGCATCAAAATGGCACTATTAGATCTCTAAAGATTCGCATTTCCACAAAATTAGATTGGATGTCGCTAATTTTATAATGGCGCTGTGGAATAAAACACAGAAGCATGATTAAAGCGTTTTTCATGTAGAAATTTGTGGAAACTTGGTCTGAGAGACGCTTGTGAAAAAATGTCGTTTGATCGACGATTGCACAGAAAATTCCTATACAGTCTTGTTTGAAATCGTGATCGTTGAGCAAGCCTCGTGGGAAATGTCTCAATATACTCTAAAACTGGTAATAAAAATCAGAAAGGAACGCATTTGATGTTGCTCAGAACTGAATAACTTATTTCACTGACTGCACAAAGTTTGCTAAATTAAGAGCTTAACCTTTAAAGCTGCTCGCTCTCGAGCTTTGGTGAAAAAGGGTTCTTCGGATTTCGGAAATTAACGTATTTTAGAAAGAATCGTCAAATAAAATGTTACTGTATAAATTCATGTATCTAGTGTTATAAATCATTTCTGTTTTTATGCCCCCAAAGGATGGCATATTAAAATCGCGCCGTCCGTCTGTCTGTCCGTCTGTGCGTCCCCACTTACACATTCGTGTCCGGACTGTAACTTTGTCATGCATTGAAGGATTTT
>JAUMHA010413921.1:0-10631 GCA_032359765.1 Saxidomus gigantea
ATCAAAACAACCTTTCCGACAAATTTCCAGGATATTTGGGCTGAAAATGTTACCTCTAGAGTGTTAACAAGGTTTTAAGCTCACCTGAGCTGGCTCAGGTGGCGTGGCCAATTTTGACCCGGGGGTCATAATTTGAACCCTCTTGGTAGAGATCCACTAGACAATGATACATGCCAAATATCTAAGCTTTAGGCCTTGTAGTTTCAGAGAAGAAGATTGTTAAAGTTTTTCCTATTTGTTGCCATAGCAACCAGAGTTCAGCATGGAATGGAATTCTTTGAACAGTTTAGGTTGAGCTTCATGCAAGAAACATTCCTGCATAGTTTAATCATCATTGGCCTATTGGTTTCAGAGGAGTCATTTAAATCAAAATGTTGACGGATGACGTACAATCATCAATTAGAAAAGCTTACCTTAGTGAAGCCAGGTGAGCTAAAAAAAATTGGCCTATAAAGAAAATTTCTTGTGGGCCCCCAAAAAAATCCACGTGGCCTTGACCAACTGACCTCAAAATCAATTAAGGGTCATCTGCTGGTCATGACCTACTGACCTCATCAAATTTCAAAATGCTAGGCTCGTGTTCTTGAGTCATCATCCTGAAACTGTTATACTATTCCGGGTCTAAAGTTATTGTCGGGAAACCATTCTCTTCCGACGGACAGACCAACCGACCGACATGTGCAAAGCAATATACCCCCGTTTCTTTGAAGGGGGGGGGGGGACATAAATAGTGCAAAAAGAGATGTACATGCCCATGCTTTATAAACAACTTGGTAACCTTTTCACCTTGTTTAGATGTCATGGTAGCTGATAGCCTGACTCACTGAAAAGAGGAGGTGATAATCTTCTGAGATCAGCATTATTTGTGATGTATAATGACTTTTGTCAGTTTAATCTCTGAACAACTACAAGAAGCATTTTTTCTTCACTTCTTTTACCAGTGCATTTGACTGCATACGTTTCTGTGTAAAACTTAGAAAAATACACTTTCGTTACATTCTGTTTAAATACAGAAATATCACATTGTTAACAACAATGCATATCTAAAAGTAGGTCCTAAGCAGACCTATATATCCATGTAGACCTATATGTCAATAATGCGGTAAATACAACATACATTTTCTAGATTCAATTAAAATTTTTATTTTGAATATAAATTTTCTATAGCATGATTAAAATCAAAGCAAATATATATCAATATATGGATATTAAAGCACAGTTTGCATGTCTCAGTGGTTGAAAAATAAACAGCACACAAATCAACAATCATACAATACATAAGCAATGACTGAGCATCACATGTACATTACATGTATATAACTAGATGGTTGTTTTTGTCACAAAAACATATGTCTCCCCCATGGCAGTTTGTCAATGACTGTAGTACTGAAACACGATATCAAAATAATTCAAAACTCTATCTTTAGTAACAGTGACCTTGACCTTAAACAATTTTATTTTGCTTAAAACTATGGATGGGAACGAATATTCGAATATTCATATTCCTTCCGAATATTCAAATGCAAATTTCGTATATGAATGTTCGCATATCTGATTATTTTTTAAACATCAGTTTCATTCAATATTAATTAATCAACTGTAATAACCCCTCAGGTCATACTATACACATTTTGTATATCATTTTCAAAGTGTGATCACATAAAATTAATTAACTGGTAACAGGTTGGCTATGACAAAACGTTTTACGAGATTTCAACTATTTTTCACAGCTCTCCTTCTAGATCTACAGAGAATTAAAATAAAAAGGTCAAGAGTTAAATTTTCGTCCCGATAATTGTCCGCATTTGTGCTGGAGAAATTTTGCCAAAACATCGACAAAACATGTTATTTACCATTTATGAGCCAGTCGGGGAAACAAGACATATCCATCAGGGGTGCGTAATGACAATATCCACCAGTGTAAAAAAATCTTTACAATCAATTATTCATCAGGTTACAACAGATTGACTTTTCCTTTTTTTGTTTCTAAAATTTAAGAATTTCAGACTAAACAGAAAACAAAACTTGACCATTAATAAATGCAAATAGCATTCAAACGCAGGTGTGTAGTTCTATCGGTATTTCAGACATGTAAAATTTGGATACCAAACAGCTGGAATTTTCATTCGAATATTGATTTTGGTATTCGTTCCCATCCTTACTTAAGACACATTTTGCATTCTATATTTAGTAACAGTGACCTTGATCCCCCTTCACAATTTATTTTGCTAATTTTGCTTCAAACAATTTAAAAACTAAAACTAAAATCTATTTTTAGTAACAGTGACCTTGACTTTGACCATATGACCCTTAATGCAATCCAAAGCTTCCTCTCCATGCAAGCTACCTACACACCAAGTTTCATTGCAATTGGTCATTCCTAACTTTAGTTACTGAACGGAAACCATTTTTCTATTTTTAGTAACAGTGACCCTGACCTTGAACCAAGGTGGTTGTTACATGCGCTCTGCACATTGTGTCACTATGGTGAACATTTGTGGTGAGTTATTCTAAAATCCTTCAAGGGGTTCCAGAGATATGGAGTGGACACAAAATATAGTCATATGACCTTTGATCTCTACTTGTAACCTTGATCTTGAGTGGGCGCGTGTGGTTCACAGGTTCTGCACATCGCATAGTTGCGGTGAACATCTGACCCAAATGCATTAAGAAATTTTCCTATAATACGGTAAAGGTATTCAGCACATCAAGACGACCTGTCACTTGCTGCACCCATGTCCTACCTCAAAGGTCAAGTTTAAAAGTTACGAAATCCTGTATATATGCACACATTCGTGTCAGGGCTGTAACTTAGGCATGCGTAAAGGGATTTTCAAACCATATGGCACAAATAGTCAGCACATCAACACTTAATGTTGTGTGCAAGACCTGCATCCCTACCTCAAAGGTCAACTCTCCTATAAATTAAAGGATTTTCAGCACATGAAGATGAAAAGTGGCATGCAAATCTGACGTATCTACCTCAAAGGTCAAGGTCACACTTAAGAGTTTAAAGGTAATGGAAACCTGGATACATGGTAAATCTATCATGCAATGAAGGATTTCAAAATTTCATGGCACAAAATGTTGAGCACATGTAGATGACATGTCGTGCACATTATGGAAAATTTGTCACATATGAGGGACATCTCTTTTTTCTGTCAAAAAGGTTAATATAACTGCAAAGTTATTCATGAATATCTAGCATTTTTCATGTGGGAGTATGACATATTTGCCTAGTGAGTTAGGCTGGCCAACCATATACTTAGAATAAAATGTCATTGTAGTTCATGATTCTGTCATGACCTTGCTGTGAAATGAGAAAGTCAGTTCTGCAATCATCTAACAAACAACACTTATATAAAACAGGCAATCACATGTAAAAAAGCTTTTGCTAGGAGGCAACAGTTTGCTGTAGTTATAAAACTCTTCCCCACAGTGTATCTCTAAAAGCCAAAATACTATGAGACAAGTTATTTGTAACTTTGAAGGTAGGCCTATCCAAGCATTTCAGAACATAATATGTCTAGGAACAATGCATACCGGTACTAAGCCTAGCTATATTACCGGTACATATATCTATAAAATATATATGTTTATGTATATAAATATAATGTTAAATAATATAGCTATACTCTGAGTTGAATATTTTATAGTGTTTCAAATAAGAAACAGGTTAATACTATGGAAATAGGTACAATGTACTAATCTAGAATTGGTGCAAAACTGTTGTACATTACATACTGAGTATGAACAGATACTACAGTTATGCAGCACAACCTGAGTAAATAACCCTCTGCTAAACCAATTGTTTTGTTTTCTTTGAGGTAATACAAAAATATGCACTTTTACCTCTTGTAAACTTCCAGCAACAAAGGCAATATTTTATGTACAGAAGCATTTGCATGCAAGAGGGAAGACTAGCTTGTAAAATCTAAATCAGTCACACATCTCTTGATTATCATTATTGTTCAAAACAATTGCATAGAAGAAGAAATCTCTGCCTGAACGCTGACTATGATTTCTGTACTACCCTTCCCTTGTATTCTTCCGGCCCTACCTGACGAAACTCTTCCCAAGATCCCTGTAAAATAAAACAAGCTCTGCAACATTCTCAACCTCCTGAACCAAATGTATGTAAAATTTCTGTCATATGTATGTGAAAAAAAATTCAAATAACAATCTTTACTTTCTCCCTAAAGCTCCAATAATTTACTATTTATTTAAATTATCAGTTTGCTGTGTAAGCGGTGGCATTGAGGTTAAGGTGTCACATTAGAGCTTAAATAAATTTGTATAAACTAAACTAGTTTGCTGTGTATTTGTGGTGATGACAGGACCAATAGAAATCAGCCATTATAAACGGCCATTATTTCTGTTGTATAAAAGGAACAGTGGATCCAAACAAGCAAATGCCAAACTTTGTTATGCACATGTGTCGATGCAGGTTATACTTACATAATATACTGGAACATTTTCCTTGCCGAGTATTTGAGCGGCTGCTGCAACACCACAAGCTGTGAGACCCCGGAGACAGGAAACTACCATTGGCTGCCCAAGATCAACTCCAGCACCATCAAACACTGTAAAATATACTTATACATCAGTTTTCTCATGCAGTTGACATATAAAACCTGTACGATCAGCTAGATCTAGTTTGTGAAATAAATTTGTAATTATTCAGAGCTATGCTGACTAGTGATTTCACCGCCCCTACAAAAACATTTTGCCCTCAAAGATAAAGAAGTCTAGAAGTTTTTAATACTGTATTCTTCAGGGCAGTCACTTCTCCTATCGAATTATGATCTAATTTTAAGAACGCCAGGATGGTGCTGCCATTCAATGAAGTTTACTGTTGAAATCAATTACATGGCCAAAGGGTTCTACTACAACACAGAGAATGGATGAACAGACGGCAACAGTTCACCTATTCCTGCGTGTTCCGGTGTACTAGAATCACCTGCTTCATAAATTTCTACTTACTAGCTTTGAGCTCTGCATCAGGTTTTATCGTACCATCTTGTAAGAACATGTCTGGGAAACTTACATGCTTCGAACCTACTATGAAACCACCATTCTCATCTGAAACAGTCATTGCACTGGTTACAGTAGAACATCGTCTGATTACCCGGTAACCAAATGTACAATCTTACAGTAGTATAAATAAATTGTCATGCACTCTTTAAATTGTATTTTCAAATTTCACTTAGACAACTTAATTTCCATTAAGCCATTTTTATTTGCCAATGCGTTGTAGAGTACTTTAATTAATATGGTATTCAAAATTTTAACACTTCTTGAAAGGCAGTTGTACATATACAGTAAGTATCTTCTATTCGTTCCTGATAATGTGAACCAAAAAATGGACAGAATGTAACTATAATAAAATTACCATCTACAACAGTGGAATGATCAATGTATTAATGTAAGTAAGTGGAATGATCAATATATGAAATTACCATCTACAACAGTGGAATGATCAATGTATCAATGTAAGTAAGTGGAATGATCAATATAAGAAATTTCCATCTACAACAGTGGAATGATCAATGTATCAATGTAAGGACGTGGAATGATCAATATAAGAAATTACCATCTACTATAGTAGGATGATCAATGGGTCTGGCATCCACAATTTCTTCCTTTTTAGATTTCAAATTTTCAAGTATGTCTTCATATGTTCTAAACAGATTTTTATCAAGCTTGGCCTCAAAGTTTGACCTCTGAAATCAAGCAATAAATCTCTGTAAATTCTAAAACAAACAAACAACTGAATAGTTGATTTCTTAATTGTGCTTCTGCAGATGTAGATTTTCCCACTCTGTGCATTGCCAGTACAAATATATACATGTATGACAGATTAACTTGTGCTTTTTTGTCAATCTTTTTTGTGAACAGCATAATTATACTAAGAAAATGTAAACAAGAAGCCCAAAAGGGCCAGTATCACTCTACTCGTCTGACTGGATTGTTCTGAGTAAGTGTTTTGAAAATCTTTTCATTGTGACCTTGATCCACTTACCCCAAAAACAGTAGGGGTTATCTACTCAGTAAGACCAATTTTCCTATGCTGTTTCAAGACTGTGGGTGATGTAGATCTCAAGATATCTAGTGGAATAGATTTTCAAAGTTTGGGTCACTGTGACCTTGACCTTTGACCCACTGACCCAAAATATTGGATGGATCATCTACTCAGTAAGACCAATTATCCTATGAAGTTTGAAGTCTGTGAGTAAAAAAGATCGCTAGATATTGAGTGGAAAATATTTCAAGTTTGTTTCATTGTGACCTTTGACCTACTGACCAGAAAACAATAGGTATCATTTACATGTTATAGGGAACCTTTTGAGCAAGTTTGATGAAAGTTAAATGAAAACTGTGACATGTAGGACGTAATCAAGGAAAATCTAATGGCGGTCACTGTGACATTAACCTTTGACCCACTCACCCAAAAAACATAGGGAACATCTACAAGTTGCAGGGATCCTCTTCAGCAACTTTCATCAAAGTTAAATGAAAATTGCGACCTATAGAGTTTTATCAAGGAAAAGTTTACAGACAGATGACAGACAAAACCACCATGGCATTAGCTCTGCTGGACTTTGTCCTGAAGAGCTAAAAAGGGGACAATTTTTGAAAAAATAAGCAAAGTAGAGGTTAGGTTCTTGGAAAAAGCACTTTTCAGTATTGCTCTCAATCTGTGTATGCACACTGAATAAGATCTCTTTAGTATTGAATGAAGAAAAGGAGATAATTCAAGAGATCATCAACATAAATAGAGGAATTATACCCAGTAGATGACCAGCTAACATTCTGTAGTGTTATACAGGGAAAGAATGCCATGTTTCTGTTCTTGTCCAAGCTATCAAATTACTGAATAGGAAAGGTGTTTGTACTAATTGTTATAGTGACTTGACCTTTGACCAAGTGATTTTAAGTTCATTTGGTGTCATCTGCATCTCCCTATTAAATCTGAAGATCCCTGGCCCCAGTGTTCTTGAGAAATTCAATTTAATGACTGGTCCTTTTACCTGTCCAACGTCACTGTGTCAGTAACCTTTGACTCTGTGACCTCAAAATCAATATAGGATTATGGGTAATCTGGTTTATGGGTAAGTCATGGCCAAAGTCCCCATCAGGCTGCTAGGCCCAAGCTTTTTTTAAACTAGAATACATATTGTGTTGGGGTAGGCCTCCTCTGGCTCTTGCTGTTCAACCAGACAGTTTAGCTTGTATCATGCAGAGTTTTTGTGTGTAACCATGAAGAACTGATAGGGCTTGTCAATGAAGAGGCTACTGGCAAGGAAAACTTACACAAACTATTAGCTCCAAATTTGCCTATGGCAAGGTGACAAGCACACTACTTCACATCACAGTAATTATTGATGTTATAATACTTGACTATAGCAAGTGGGTCAATGTGATGTTTAAAGGAAACATGTTAGTTCAAAGAACTAGTTAAAATACCACAATGTTACAAGTGTGATTTTTCTGAAGTTTAACACTGTCATTTGTTTCCAAGTTAATCAAACACAGTGATCACTTTTGGATTAAAATTATGGTTGTTAATCATATTGAAATGCTGTGTTAACAAACCTCCATTTCTGGTTCTTCCGTGGTCACCTCAAAACCATCCTCCAACCATTTACGCAGTCCTCCATCTAATACAGACACATTTCTGTGGCCAAACACCTGCAAGTATAGATGTACTGAGGTTAGCAATGTTTTTCATCAGTTTCACTTTGAGAATTTTACAGCATTTTGTCTATGGCAAAAGTGCAAGGCTTTACAAAATCACTTCATCTTGTATGTAATATTTTAGGCACAGATATCACTGAAGTAGAGAGAGAGAGAAACTGCACACTTTTTGCATACATTGAGTTGCATACATTGAGCAACATTTGAAGAGGGCAATCCTAGAAACATCCATGCAAATTTTAATCCATTTTTAACCAGCTGTTTCAGAAGAGATGCAGAAGGAAACGGTGGACATGCTGACAAAACAGACACTGAACATTGAGCAGTCACAATAGCTCCTCTCAACCTATGCTCTCACTGACTATTTTACAAAATACAACAGTCTGTAAACTTAAAGTATCTTTCTTGTTAGTACTAAGCTTTAGGCTAGTTTATTGTACAATTACTTTGAAGATGATTTCATACCAGTCTACCATGAACTAAATTACTTGGAAGAAGTACATTCATCACATGTCAAAAATGCTGAACATTTATAGGTCTTGAAAATACTACAAACCGCAGATGCAAAATAGATAATTAAAGCCACTTACGTATTAACTTCTACAAAAATACAATTCCTCTATATGACATTAGTGTTAAGACTCACCTTAATCTTTGGGTGATCCATTTATAGTTACCTGGTATATATGTTAAGTCAGTACATGCTTTATAAGAATCATGCAAAACTGAATTGAATGTAATAAAAAAGATATTTCCTTACCCTGAACTGCATCCAAGTCCTGTATGATGAGAGAGGGCCAAACCTGTCATATGCAATAACATGTGTGTCTGGCCATATCCCTAATGACTGAACATAATCTGTGAAACAGTTTGTATCAGGGAAGCCAACTGTGATCCCTGGTTTCTCTGTGGTACATTTAAACAAATTGAAGTGTACAGACTGGGGTATGTGACCTCTGCAAGGAAACAATAAGTACAGTACAATATGACTAGAACAACACTGGAACAGTACAATATTAATTGCATATCAACATAAGTTTCTATATGTAAATTGATTATAGTCAACATCCCAACCTTACTGGGACCCTGATCATCTTCATCTTTTAATTTTGGTAGAGGGTCCAGGATCTCTGATTTTATCTTTATTTTCATCTCAATAAGTGGCTTTAATTGGAGACAATTAAAATGTGCAAATAATATTTTAGACAGTTTAGCCACTTAACTGACAATTGATCATCATTAAACAAGCACTCACAGAGAACTATCAAGTTAAAAATATAGATGCAAGGCCGAAGTTGTGGACAGATTTATTTTTTCAGGAACTTTGCGTTGCGGTAGGTAAATTATTTAGAAAACTATCGGGTGGGACTGCATGTGTTCCTTGAGTTATCGAGTTTTCTCTGGTTATCTAGTCATTGATGCTCAAGTTAAGAAGGTTTACTAAATACATTATAAATAGTAGAGGTTCAAATTATGATTATATTATGTTGGTTTTAATATCAAACCATGTATTTAATGATAATTTGAAATTAAAACCCCTGCATCTTTTTTATTCATATCTGTATTGTTAAAATATTCAAAACATTTATGCACTATTTTGCATGTTGACGTTTGCATCTGTCTTACCGAAGTTACGTCATAATTGTTTATATATACATTTATTCTGAAGAAAGCCTACGGCTGAAACATGTCGATAAATGTTTAAACTATTAGTGCGTTGCTTTTATTTTTCCATTTTATAAAAATAGGAAAGAAATTCATAAGTAGTATGAAAGTGTTTGCTGCACATTTGAATTTACAAAATCTATTTCACTGCATAAACACTTGAACATTGTGTACAAATATGCAAGTTGCCAGCTGTGTTACTAATTATATCACATAGCTTAAAATTACTGCTAAACTGTTTAAGTTGTTCAGTAGAAAATATAGTAAACATTTTATACAACATGTCATAATAATACTGTTTATATGTTTAAGTTGTAAACAGAAAATATCAAATATCTAATACACAGTGTCAGAAATCAGAATAACATTTCCATAAAAATTTGTAAACAGCAAACAAGATACATTTGGTGAAGCTGAGCATGGACATTTAAATGTTAAATAGTTTTTCAAATGCTAAAATAAACTTGTTCAGTTGCCAACCACAACATTAAGAACATTTTATCATGTATAGTCAGTTCTAGCATAACTTTATGCAAGTTCACTTTGTTATATAGCTTTCCAGTTTGAAAGATATGGCATAGATCTTTAGAACATAATTTTCATAGTTGCAATGTAAGTGTTTGAAGTGCCTATTTTTACAAGCTGGGTTAGAATAGTACAGATAACAGGGCTACAATTCTGCACAAAATTAAGTTTTTGACTGATAGAGAGAGGCAACTCATGAAGAGATGATCAACAGCTTTCCTATGTGAGGTAAAGTACAAGTACAGATTTACCTGTAAGTTCCAACAAGATAATTAAATTACATGTACAAAATGTATATGATTCATATGTATTTCACATTAAATGTATCATCATAATTAACATCATACTTCAAGTTGAAGAGCTTACTGTTTGTATGCTTCATTGTATGTGTCAGCATGTCTATCCAAAACAAAAGATGTATCAAGAACTCGAAGTTTCTTTGACACTTGTTTCTGCACATTAGTTCCTATCTGCTCCCGTAACCAGTTTGTGGACACAACGGTCCAAACACGTGAAAGGGTCATTCTCTGAAAAAACAACAACAACAGAGGTTTCTTTGGCTTTATGTATTGGCAGTGTTTGGTAGCATGGCTCGCTGCTGTTTCTATAGTAATATTATCTTGATATAACCAGGGTCCATTTGTAATATACAACCCTGATATAACATTCTTGCATATCGGATCGGCATTTCCGGTGATTTTGCGCATGCCGGAAAAACCGGTCTGGCACCCCTCCTATGCCAG
>JAUMHA010413932.1:0-10631 GCA_032359765.1 Saxidomus gigantea
TTCAACTAAGTATCTTGAATATTCAACTTAGTAAGTTGAATATTCAACTTAGTATCTTGAATATTCAACTTAGTAAGATGAATATTCAACTTAGTAAGTCGAATTTTCAACTTAGTAAGTCGAATTTTCAACTTAGTAAGTTTAATATTCAACTTAGTATCTTGAATATTCAACTTAGTATCTTGAATTTTCAACTTAATATCTTGAATATTCAACTTAGTAAGTTGAATTTTCAACTTAGTATCTTGAATATTCAACTTAGTATCTTGAACTTTCAAAACAATTATGTTAAAAAAATCCATTTAAGAAAAACAAAGTGGCACTTTTGGGCTTCCGTAGTAGAGACAGTTTGATCAAATCGTAAAACTGTCGAGAAATATGCATTCAAACCATTACAATTGAATCTTCCAGGTAAGAATTTGAAATTCATGAGTGAAACATCCATTGACTAGTTACAAACATTATTAATTATGTGAACGGAAACGGAAAGGGCCACAACTTTTGTAAAACAGTGAACATTCTTGCTTCACGTGCATCAGCGTCTTTAAAGGTTGACGAGATATTTGCGAATTTTATTTCAGATGCAGCAACATCAGCTCCACCCTGGTCAGGCTTTACCTCAAAGAAACGATAATGGGACATTTAAAACAACATACTGTGTATCTTATCCGAAGATGCCGACATATGAAGTGTCCCCTGTTTACAACCAGAAAGACGACTGGCAGCAGTTGGAACAACATGGTTTTCCATATGATTTGTCACCATATCCGAATGCTCGCTATAGCCGACCGGGACGACCGTATCAGCCAATGACGTTCGCAGAAGAGGACGAAAGGGCCTTGCTACAAAGAGAAAAGGAATATAGAAAACACATGCAAGAAACTGATGGTGTCCCTTGGGGAGATGAGTACAGGGTTAATATTATTTATTAAAAGCTCATATGATTTTTAAACGTATTTCAAGGAATAATCAAGGAATCGAGCCTGTACCACACTCTCTTACACTATCGGCTATCATTACATTCATAGTGAGTGTAAGGAACGGTAATTCTGTAAAGATGATTGCCTGTCCCGTACGGCGATATCGCCTAGCATTGCCTGTGTGACGATCCCATAATGTAATGACCACCAGTCATCATATAACACTCCGTCGATCCCAGTCACGTAATATTTCAACCTGAATCATTTCTAATTTTGAAATGTTATATAATGAACCGATAGAATGGATAATTTTGACACCGTTCGTTTCATTTGAACGTATGGAGTCATTTTTCGTTTATTTAACTACCCCTGTATAAACATGACACCACTGGTGGCAACTACCATTATACACATTTTTGTTTCTTTTTGTAATTCGGTGACAATTAATATTTAAGTATAAACTCATACTGGCAGTGAAACACTTATGAATTGATATCTAAGACTTTACCTGCCAACCGATCGAAATATTTAATCAAAGAGAACGTTTCAAAAATACAGTTAGTCTAAGTTTATCTAACCAAAACAGAGTCTACAATTGCGAGCGCTAAACAAAAAATCTGTATCGCTACAAACTCAGACCTATTCAAGCGATGTCTGTATATTAATGAAAACTGAGAAAAGGACTCTTAATATCAGTGTCGGGAGTCAGTGTTTAGTAAGTGTGTCAGTGAACATGTGTTCCGGGTTTGATCCATTTTCATTCAAACTGTAGGAAGAAACTTTGAAAGAGTTGGACTGGCTCGAGATAATGTTGCATTTAGAACACGAGAGTTCGAAGCAACATGTGTATGTGTCGCCTATCAGCATCAAACTTTGAAGTCAATATACATGTACATGTGTAACCTCTCTGGCTCGAACACCATTGGGAACACATTAATGTGTTTGTTGCTCCTTTAAGGAGGTGTTGTTCAAGGAGGTTGGATTTAGTTTTGTAAAGAGACAGAATATTTCTTTAAGGATACTATCAAATGAACACTGTAATCCATGCGTATAATCAATTATTCGTTCGCAATCGCTTAAAAAACTTCCTATATTGTCAAGTCAGTTTTATTCAATTTCAATACAAGAGGTTAGACATATTATTATTGATATCACAGGAGCCAAAATTTCGGCACAACTATGACGAGGAGCTTGATATCAGTCCTAGGGGCCGGGCACGCGATCGGAGACCGGAAGCACCCGCACAGATGCGTGGCGATAGAGGGCAAGCCCCGCGGGGACCGTACGATGATCTCTTGGTAGACGGACAATCTACAGATCCACATGATTTACGACCTGCTTTCTGTCAAAATCCCCAATGTTTCGAGGACAAAAAGGTAAATTTCAAGTAATATTTTGCAAAGAATATGTACATGTGTATTTAAAGGAGCCAATGAATGTGCATGGTGTTTGCGGGAATATTGATCGATTTATTTCTCGTTTATGATGCCTTAAACTAGCACACATCAAAATAAAACTATTTTTGTTTAGCCAACCCGTGAATGTATAATAGAACAAAAGAAAGAAGTGGCAGTCAGTATGATGTGCTATACATGCAGTCAGTTTGCGAACTAAAGATGCGTTTTTAATAAAAAAAATTGGTCCATTAACAGTGGCAGGTTACTTTGAACGTCGCGTGTCCTTTTCTCGGAAACACATGAATAGTCCGTCCAATTGTCCGCGGCTATGAGTCAAGGATATTAATACATGAACATTATATTTGAAATATTATTAATGATATCCTAGACATTACTATTTAAGATTATTATTGTTTGAGCTACATGAGCTAATCAGAGTCTGTGTTATCATGTACGCACACCATTGTGACTGATCTTGAAGTTTATATGGTATTATTGATGCAGTATACCATCCTTAGTGCTATCATGCATAATGATTCCTTTTAGGCTGTATTCTTCTTTCATTGCCATGGAATCGTACAGAGGATGTAATGAGACAGAAGGGTTTTAGTCCATGTTAGCTTAATTAATCTATGTTCGAATTTTCCTCTGTATGAATAGTTAGTTTTCCTGCTTGTGATATTTTCATATTAGAATTACTTCAGTTGCTTACTAAGCACACTGTCCTACCTTGGCTGTCCTCTTTCCAAGAGCATACAAACGGTTCATAAATCACTGTTATCCTGCATGTGCAGCCAGTCTGGCAACTAGAAAGAAACTGGCATTTTATCTTCTAGCAGCAACAGCGATTCTTGGCTTACTTTCTATCTTCTGTTCCTTGTCTCACTATAGTTCAATCTCTGTTAGAGAAGGTACTAGTATTGTATATAGGCCTTCTCCAGATGACTCTCTACTGCGATTAAACTCATACACAAAATGCGAGCTTTCTTTCTTCAAGTTGCTACTAGCATTCCCTTTGCAGTATTCATCAACATTTCTTTTGACTATCAACCTTGCGATCTATTATATTACCTCACATTGTATCAAGAAGTCTAAAGTAAAAGAAAAACATTATAGGACATTGTTAGTCTAAACAGTTTCCTCCTCAATACATTAACACACGCTTTGGATATAAAAAATCTTTTCCAGGTTCAAAAGGTAAAGACAATCAGAATGGGTAAGAACTCTTGAAGGTGTGCATTCCATATACTTTAACTTAAACAATGTTGCAACTATTGCCATATCACAAAACACTTTGGTGAGTGCATGCCTGAGGGATTGTTCTTGTCGGATGTGTTTGGTTCCCCTGTATTTTCGACTATCCCCTGTTTATCCAAGAATAATTTCTTACACAATTTATTAATTGTATTACTTTGCACTAACTGTTATTTCCTCTTTGCAATGCCTGTATCCTCAATACTGTTGAAGGATTGTTTTTCAGTTTCATCCACTAAATATGTGGAATCTTTAGTTCTCGTGGCTTTAGGTGCGCCTTCATGTATTTGTATCCACATGCAACGTTTCGGTCTTTTAAAGAGCTTATACAAGTGTACATGTATGCTCATTCGGCACCATAATAACGTATCTATTTACATGGTTGAATTAGACGTGTATTATATATGATATTCTTTTAACAGTCACTATATATAGTTCAGTCCCGAAAAGACGACGAAAACTCGGGGAACACTTCTCTAACACCGATAGACTAGATGTAAACATGTAGATGAACGTATTGAGCTACTCAACCCTGAATTACTTGTTTGATACATGTTTAATAAGTATAGTATTTTTAACTATTTTTCAGAGTTCTTTATGTTGAAAATGTACATGTATACATAATATCAATTTCTATGCTCTGCATATATGTACTACAATTTATGGAAGTGTATGAGAAGTAGGGTGTGGTTATAATACACGATGTCAAGCCCTAAATACATCCTTTTATAGAACTGTAAACTATATACATGTATTAAGCTTCTCCTTTTCTTATTCAAGTGTTTGAACAGGCTAGGATGCGACCATCGGTTCTGTGACAACTGTACGTCGAGCATGAGGGGGACTGACGGGCCTTTCAGGGACATTATTGTATGGCACTTTCAATGTCCTTTAAATCACTGCAGAAAAATGACCCCGGGACCCAAACTCATCAGATTAGACCCGTTTGGACGAAGAATGGTGAGCTTACAGATATTATATGCAATATATACATGTACAACTACATGTTCTAGTATATGTTTTACCTTTATTTTTATGTGTTTCTCGAGTAAGCGGACCCAGTAGTACACATGCTGTGGTCTGTACTCGGCTTCTACTAGAGTTCATGTAAAAAAAACTGGCTATCTGAAATAATTTTTGTCGTGCCTGACAAATGTAAGAAAACATGTGTAAATACTTTTTATACAATACCTGAATGAGATTTTCGCAGAAGTGGATTGAATTTAGGCAGGAGTTTGGGTTTTTTTCAATGGTACAACAAGTTTTATTTACATTATGCAATTGTAATGCGATCATAAAACATACAAAGAATGGAAAGCCGTTCACTGAAATGAAACATAAAAACAACACCCACTAATTGACCAGTACATAAAGCTTGCAATGAATCGTTTTCTTTGGTACATACAGACTGGGAGACCTAGCAGTCGCTAGGGTCTTGAACTGTAAGTAGATCGCACAGACTCCTCAGATTGTGTGGCTTGGGGAGTGTTCACTCTCTTTTATTGATTCATCTTTAATTGTTGATACTTTAAATTGATATACCCAAGATTGTGTAACCACTATGGATTAACACTGATTTTAGTACGATTGTTGTTGCTATGTTAGGCTAGGTTACACCGAGGATGCGACAAAGTGACGGGGGCCAGGACCAGGGGAGGGTGGGTCGGTTGATATTCGTGCGACCAGTCTCTGGGCGGTCATGCGATTTTATGCAGTGTTTCGGGTAGTCTAGGGTTGAATCTTAGGTCTGAATAAATAAAAGACATGGCTGTTGCAACAACTCGTGCGACGTAACTGTCATGAATAATCGTGCAGTGTCGTGATTAGTCGTGGGACTTTCCTACTTTACAAAACTAGTCACCAGACATATCTTGCCACTTTATGAATAATCACACAACAACACATGACGAGTCTTGAGACTGAACGCCTATTTGTGTAATAGTTATATAACTTCTCACAACATATGCACGACAGGTTAGGCCTATTTATCGTCCGATTGTTTCTGGAGTACTTTGTTCAGTGTGTGAGGTCCGCAAGTGTCACATCAGACTTGTCACTGTCATGATCATAGGTCCCAGAAGGCACGCAGTGATGAGACTGTAAAAGTGCTGTGACAATCGTGTGATCACTTTGCACGACTGGTAACAACTAGTTATATGTGGCGACAACTATTTGCGTTTAGTCGTGTACACTCGCTGACAGTCATGTGTAGTTTTCCCAACATTTCCATGGTAGTTGCAAATTGACTATCGTACAGTTGCGATACGTTTTGTCTTAAAACAGGCAGCCGGGACAGTAGTGACAGACAGCATTTTTTCCACAACCACGACATGGTCACAACATCGTCGCACGACCCGCCCATTAGTAGGTTATCGCATCCTCGGTGTGACATTTATATACAAGATCATTTTACGATTGTTTTCTATAAGTGTGTATTTACCCAGAAGCATGCTAATGTAGCGACAATTTGAGACAGAACGTGTACTTGTTCTCAACAGAGGCTGTTAAGGTTGCAATGCATATGATTATTTTACTGTTCATTAACAACAACCTGCGTCCGAATGATACACACATTTAGTACAATCTCGAAACATTATACAAAATGAATCTGCACGTTTATTGTAGAAAGGTCTCGCCGTAAATCCCCTGCTATGTCCGAGTTAGCAGTTCAGATGTGCGTAGTTTGAAGATAGAAAAAAAGCATGGAACGACAATCGTGCTATATTTTGTTTCGGCTTACGTGGATTTGTCATGCAAATTTGGTTTTGTTTTATTCTTTTCTGTCAAACTTTACTTTAAGAATCTGTATAAAATCATTTTTTGCAGAATTTCAGTTATATGCACTGAAATGTATTATTGATCTGGTGGTTCACTGTAAACTTATTTCTCTGTTTTCCAGTTTAAGTTCACAAGTTAAGAGACGGTACGTTCTTCTTCCGATTAGCACAAAGTATCTTCCACTTTCGCTTTTGCACACACGGAATAGTTTCTTACTATAATATATTAGTTGCTTTAATGTTAATTAATAACAATAGTATTAATGTTAGTACATGTATTGTAATATGAACCAAATACTGAAGTAGTTTCAACATAAATATGTTTAAACTAATATTAGTATTTGTTCATATTACAATACAAGCTATATACGACAGTTTCCACCGTTACCGATAATCGTAAAGTTGGTTCGTAGTTCGCAGTTCCCAGTTCACTGGCCTTGACATTGAGGTTTGTGGGAGACGAGGCATTATGTACACAAAAACAATAAGTCAAAATCTTTTTTCTATTAAATATAGTCTTTAAAGACATACAAATTCAAATCAAATTTAGCATTTGAAAATACATACAATTTAATGATTACCACATTGCATTATTTTTTGTTAAAAATACAAGCGGTTTTACAGATACGTACACAGATGTATGGGGTACGGACTCGCCGCCCAATCTAATACTGGTCCCATGTTGTACGGGACATAAATACATACTGTCACCATAAACATGTGATCAGTAGGTAAGCAGAATAAGGATACCTTACATAATTGGTTAGCTTACATACAGTTTGTAGGATGTATTTGAAGCTACTGCGATCAGCAGAGGTGTCGGGGAAAGGGGCCAGGGTCAGGCCTAAAGGAGTAAGGTCCAGACACCAAGCATCTGTGGATACGTATAGTGGCGAAACAAGTGTTATATCATGTCATATGGACATACCAAGCGTTCTAATATATACATGTATATATACAATGATATTCTATCATCATAGAAATTGTAGCATTGAGGAGAGTACACTTTAGTATATAAACATTCGCTAGTTTACCAAGACGGCATGACTACTAGCAGATCTTTATACTTATAAAAAGTTAAAAGTTGTCGCTCTCCTTTTCGAAACTTTACATAGTAAAGCATGTGAAAACCAAGTCTGTTAGAAAAAAGGTCTTTTTCTCTTTATGGGGTGCAATGAATTTAGTTTTAAGTAAGTACACTTAAAGGTAAGAAAATGTCTCCATTTTGTAGGGAGGCGGGGAAAAACTTGTCTACTTTAAATAAAGATATCTTTATAAATGAAGTCACCGTGCAAACAACAAACAATTAATAAGCAAACGCACAATAGTACCATCTATTTCAAATATTGATAGGAGAAGTTCACACACGTTAGCTGGACTCTTTTATTAACATAAGCTGATAAATAAACTAAACAAGTGATGTATTAAAAGTACAAAAATATGCAAACATTCCGTAATCGCTGCTTTACAGTCTTTACAACAATCCGTTATGTTGTAGTTACATATAATCTTTAACTTTAGTCTTCAGCTTTAAAACCTTACATTTAAACTTAACTTTAGAATTAACAAATGATAATACGGCAACACTTCTCTGCCAGTCACAAGAGTCAGTGACGATTTAATGCTAAATGTTACACGCATGTGTAATTGTACAAAGATAGCTGCGAGTCCTTTTTTTCTAATGCAAATTTCTTCAACGACTGTTTTGGGTTTTGATCATAAAAAATTGGTTAAGTGCACACGTATTCGAAGTACCGCGATAAAAACATTTCTTACAACAGTTAAGAATAACCAGTTTTCTCAATATTCACTGTCGTGTCTTTATGATAACGAATTAGCTGTGCTTAAAGCTACTCTTTCAAGTAACAAGTAGAGTTTTATACAGATAAGTTCATACCTTTAACACTATAACTCTGCACTCATTTAGACGAAAACTAGCATTTCTTTGTAATTTATGTTTAACAAAGAACACCACCGACTGATTCCAAATACGGAGAAATTTAGATTTAGAATTATCCGTCCATCCGAAGTCAGTGAGACAGGTTTATGTAATTTCAAAAATGATATACATTTTAGATACTTTCTGTGTACACTTTTGAGCAAATAACAAATAGCTTGGCATGAATGTTTGTCAGGGTTTGTCGAGGTCAAATGTCTTTTTTCTCGTTAATGCTATTACTACCTTTTGCATTTGAACTAATGTTCACATAACTTATCACCATCGAGGTAAGTATTGCACTGAAGAGCCGGTTGAAATGATATAAGACTAATATAGTTCGTGCGGTAAATAAGTCCCCATGCTTTGAGTGCCAAGATTATCCCCCGCATATGGCGTAGGGATATTGCTTTTGCGTTGTCCGTCAGACACTAAAGAACCATTTATGTGTGTTCTTATCATGAACATATATTGACTATCAAGTAGTTAGAGCCGTACTTTACATTTTCAAGACCAACTGCACAGTTTGAGATTCGTTTTTACATAGTGAAATGATGATACATGAATATGTTCCCCATGTTGCCTATACATTTATTCAAGTTGTCTACTTTCTTATCGTAATCTTATCGCAGTGGTAACACACATACAGCCGTTTCTTAACCATTTTCTTTTGCTTTCTTGATTTCAGTTGAAATTCCATGACATTGGCTACTTCAAGACTACGTAACAACTTTGGAATGCTAAGATATTTGTACTTATTTGTGATACAAAAAAGGGTTGCCTATTGTACTTTCTCGATCCTAGTTACCATTCGTACCGTCTTCACTCTAGTGTCTTGTAAATTCTGAAAATGGTATTTTGCTTCAACATTGATGAAAGCAGTTTATGTAATGTTGCTATTTATTTTGTGTCGTTTGATTTGGAATATTTTAACTGTAAGGACGAGAGTGACTATATGACTTTTTACGACCAAATTTAAACGTTTCTTGGCATAATTCTACTATTTCTTACTGTATGCAGATTTTGTAGTTTTAAGCATTTAGCTTTAAAGAATGTAACATACATTTCAACCCTAAAAACCCCTCCCAAGTCGAAAATCTATGCAGGGTCATTATAACAAAAGCTATTGCAGCTATGCTGAATTGATATACATCATCTATATCGAGAAGGTGTTATCAGGAAAATAAAACAAAGGTCACGTGGTCACTCGGGCAAAATCAGCTGTTGACAATGTATTGAAATTTTCTCGAAAACATGGACAAGAAGTGATATTCTTTGCTTTTTGTATTGTGTCGTTTCAATTTGTCATTTCAGGGATTATTGTCATATGTATTGTTGTTTGTATGCACAATGGATTAAAGATATGGTGACGGTGAATGTTTTACGGTTACATAATGCTGGAAGAGAGGTACAGATGAATGTATAAATAAACATAAAGTGATATTATCATTCAAAATCGCCATCCTGAATTCACTTATTAATAAAAGTATTATCACTGCAGAAACAATTTTTATGGCTGCCATTTTGTTGACAGATGTTCCTAGCAGATAATCATGTTTGAAAGGATGCATATTCAAATTGTAATATACAGTTCATTTATTACTCATATTAGACTAAACCATGCTAAGAAATATCTCTTTAGTTTCTCTGTACATCTGAAGACTGAATACAATATAGGAATTATTAAGAAATGGTCCAATTTCACGTCTTTTTACGCTTTATTAAGTTAAAGGACACCCCTTACCTGTATATGTTTAATTCCTTTTCTTTTATAATTCAACTATTATTCTTACAACAATGATTAATTTTACGCTCTATATGACTTGTTAGATTCATGAAACATGTATACATTTGTATTTGACAGCTGTGGTATATCTTTTGTGCAAGAAGTTCCATTTTATACAATTTTATTTTTTAGTTATCGTTAAGTGCATATTTATATTGGTGTAGTTAGTTGTTTTAATAAAAATGTATATTAAATACAATCTTGCGTCGACTCGTCATTTAAAGGAAAATATGCTAGCAGGTGTGTTGTACATACATGTGAAGTCGTGACAGACATTGCTGAAAGTTTGCCTTTCTTCAACAAAAGTTTCTTATGTCTATAAATTAGAAAAAGACAAATATGTAAACTCACATGTTACATGAAAACATGCATCACGAAATGATATACATTTTTGAAAAGCGTTGCAAACGCTTCTGAATTCAGAGCAGTTTAAAAGTATGAAAGTAAAAATTCGTATTATTTTCGTAAATTTTCTTTTCTAACGCAGTACCGATGTAACATCGTTTCTGATTGGTGACGTCGTTTAAATTTGCGACTATTAAATAACGTATATATAGTCGC
>JAUMHA010413954.1:0-10630 GCA_032359765.1 Saxidomus gigantea
ATATCTAAGCTCTAGGCCTTGTGGTTTCAGAGAAGAAGATTTTAAAAGTTTTTCCTATATAAAGCCTATGCAAAACTTAGTGACCACCCGCGCGGGATCAATTTTGACCCGGGGGTCATAATTTGAAAAATCTTGGTAGAGATCCATTAGACAATACTACATGCCAAATATCTAAGCTCTAGGTCTTATGGTTTCAGGGAAGAAGATTTTTAAAGTGTTTCCTATTTGCTGCCATAGCAACCAGAGTTCTGAACGGAATGGAATTCTTTGAACAATTTTGGTGGAGCTTCATGCAAGGAACATTCCTGCATAGTTTTATCAACATTGGCTTAGTGGTTTCAGAGGAGATGTCATTTGAATCAAAATGTTGACGGACGGCGGACGACGGACAATCATCAATTAGAAAAGCTCACCCTGGCGTAGCTAAAAATGCAAATAAAATCTTATAAAGCCTTCACACGTACTGAACTTGGAACATTTATGGCAAGATCTGATTTAAAAATGACACACACCACGTACAGTCTTAACATCAGGTATTACATAATTATATTGTAGAAGTTTGCTTTAATCCAATCACAGTTTGAATTCTTCGCAATCAAAATATTCCTTACAAGTTACATAACCTGCCTCTATTGAACTGGAAAAAACCTGCTTATACGTTATTAACTGTATTACAGTTTTCAAATGATTTTCAAGAAG
Organism: Saxidomus gigantea; assembly: GCA_032359765.1. NCBI lineage: Eukaryota > Metazoa > Mollusca > Bivalvia > Venerida > Veneridae > Saxidomus > Saxidomus gigantea. The sequence goes on from JAUMHA010413954.1 coordinate 700, forward strand.
ATACTTCCAAATGTAAAAAAGATATGTCATTCAGATTCAATTTTCAATACGAAAATGTACATTGTTACTACTTAGAGATGATCGTCATACATTTCTGTCTTTTATTCAAAAGTTTCAGCATATGAATCCCTCCATTGCACTTTTTATACAACACAAAACCACTCATTGGCAAATTTTGGTTGCCTGCCACCAACATACTCAGCCAAGTACTCTCATGTACACATGTAATTAAGAAAATCTCAACTTCAGCTAAGATTCTTTATATTTGCATTTTGCTAAAACTTAACAAGGGTTTCACTGACATTAGAAAAATAACATTAACTATTTTTAAGAAAAAAAACACAAAGATGAAAATTAGAGTTGTTTCTTAAATAGTTGTGAGAAAATGAGCTTGCAACTTTAAACATTATATTATTCAGCCATAATGACAGTTCTATGCATTCACTTTAAAAACAAAAAAACATTCTTGTTCATTACATGTACTAAACTTGATTGCAGTGAACATCTTTGAAGTTTAATCATAGTTTGCACTTTCGCTTTCGATTTCCATTGCATTACGCTAGAACAGTATATGTTTTGTACAAAATGTTGAACAAACTTGGAAGAGGTCTACTAGGCAATGCTATATGCCAAATATCTCAGCTCTAGGCCTTGTAGTAGCGCTTGCGTTGAGCTCGATATAGTTGTCACAATGTCGGTTCGGTGTATGTGAATGTGTATGTACGTGCGTGCGTGCATCCGAGTTTGTCCGGGCTGTAACTTATCCATAGATAAAGGGATTCTTAAATAACTTGGCCCAAATATTTACCTTCATTAGAGTGTCATGCGCAAGAACTAGGTACCAGGTACCTAGGTCTAAGTTCAAGGTCCCACGTAGAGGTTAAAGGTCAAATTCAAGAATATCTTTGTCCGGTGCATTTTCTTCTTCATGCATGGAGGGATTCTGATTAACTTGGCACAAATGTTCACCACCATGGGCTACCCTTGCTTTAAGAATTACTTCTTTTGTTGTTACTGTAAAAAGCTCGAGAAAAGTCGAGACTACTTCTCAGTCGTACCACATGCATGTTACATCCAATATTTAGGTGTTTTTGACCAACTTAGTAAGAAGTTAGTCCTTATGGAAGCTTTCGGACTCGACATGTTGCACATGGGCATCTAGTTTAAGTTTTTCCTACAAAGCCTATGTAAAACCAAGTGACTCATGGGCGGGTTCAATTTTAATCCTGAGCTCATAATTTGAATAAATTATTAGAGGTACACTAAATAATGCTACATACCAAATATCTAAGCTCTATGCCTTGTGGTTTCAGAGAAGAATATTTTTTACGTTTGTCCTATTTAAGCCTAGATTTAAAACTATAGATAGAGGTCTGTGCAAGGAAATGAGCTTGTAACTTCAAAAATAATGTTGTTTTATTGTAACAAATATATGCCTTCACTATAAAATCAATTAAACATACTAGTTCATTACATGTACTAAACTTGACAATGCTAAGCCATAGGCCTTGTGGATTTGGAGAAGAAGATTTTTTAAAACGTTTTTCCTATTTTTTGCTATAGTAACCAGAGTTCTGTATGGAATAGAAATCTTTAAACATTTTGGTTGAACTGTATGCAATGAACATCCCTGCATACTTTAATCAACATTTGCCCTTTGGTTTCAGATAATATGTCGTTTGAATCAAAATGTTGACGGACAATCAACCACTTGAAAAGCTCACCCTGACAAATTTTGATCCGAGGCATATAATTTTAATAATCTTAGTAGAGGTACACTGAATAATGCTACATGCCTAATATCTAATATCTAAGTACATAATAAATTTCCATTCTAAAGACACCAATAAAACAGTGTCTTATCTGGTAAGGGATCATTATACAATGTAGACCTCCTGTGGTTCACTTAAGAAGGACCTTTTAATTGTCTTTAAAAGAATTAATGAACTTTTCATGAACTACCGATGTCGATGAATAAAACTGTCCGTCATCTGTTGAGAAGAAAGAATAGTCAATGGCATTGCATTCGTTATCAACTTTTATAGAACTAGTCCGTTCTGACTTCAACAAGATCATGAACTGACAAATCTCAAGACATGTTTATATTATGTTCACCTTTTTAAGAAAAAAATTGTAAGGGAATTTATCTATTTAATACGAATTGTTGTGTAAAAGTTAGAAGTTTTATGTATTTTTGTACATAACTAAATTTGAGACTTTAATGTTTAATTTCTCTCCCACAGAACAATATCATATAACGGTAAGTTCAGGGTTTCTTGTGATCCTGTTCTAATGTTTGAGTTGATATACCGGACTGAACCATGTTTCATCCACGGTTATAACTTATCTAAAACACACGTAGGACCTGGGCATTAACCATGATTGCATGATAACATGTCAATGATTATACCATGGTTTAGCCGTGTTTCCCACAGGGTAGTATAATCACAACGCTCCTTCTCGTTTTGTTCAATAATTCTAAGACAAAATAATATGGATTAAGAGATATTAGTACCAGCAGAAAGTAAAATGTACAGGTTAATGTTTTAAAAAGAGCTGCAATGTTTTAACTTAATGTAACAAAATTAGATATTAACTAAACTAAATGTTCGTCTTAACAATTATCCGCCTATATCTTATTTCGTATACTGATTTTGTTGAATCTCTTTGCGCAGTATAAAATGATTTATTATACAGGAGTACTGACAATTGCAAAAATGTACTCGACCCTATGATAAAAGCAAAATATAACATGTTTCAGACATACATCCTTTCGGCATTTCAAACTTCAATCTAGACAATAAATGCCATTTTATACTATAATTCGAATAATAAATTATCAAAAAAGATCAATTTATCCACAGTATTAACAATTAAGCTTTCGCCTTCAGACGTAAGTTTAATTTGTTTTCTTTGACATTTTCTCTTTAATCTCAGACTTGTAATCCAAATACCTATCTGTTTTGTCAATTAATTCATCTTATTATAAACTGCAATCTTAATGTGATAACATAACTGTCAGTTTGAAAGGGTTTCATATTTCCCCTGAAAGGTTGATTTGAAAACATAAAACGTTACATAATACGTCTACATTTTTCCCTTGCGGTCAATTTTGTTCATTTGTCAATTGAACTCTTATCCTTTTACACAACTATATCTTTGACTATTTATGCGGAAAGTAGATTGAAATGAGTGAAAATTATTGTATTTAAAGACAATATTTCACATGCCAGGTCCAAGCTTTTAAAAAAAGTGTTTCAAAGTGTCTCAATTCATTGTCATCTACTCTCTATGGTAAAAGTCCCTTACAAGTTTGAAGTCTTCACAACTTATTGATGGGAAACTTTTTTAAATTGTGTTGTCACTGTGATCGTGACTCTTGACCCGGTGATCTCAAAATGAATAGGGTTGATTAACTGTCTATGACCAATGTCTCAGCCAAGTGCGCAACTTGTAGGTCAAAGCCTTTGTCATTTATTATGCGGAAACCAAAGATATACCGCCAAAACGATTCTGTAAACCGTTATACCAGTAACGGGGGTTTAAGATAAAGATTTAATCATGGAAATCTTCGGTAGAATAACACAAGCCACCGTCAAACAAACTTTCATTTTATAGATATCAAAGTCAGCGATATACAGCTGAATTTAGGTACAGTTGTCTTTTGGAGTTTCATATTTTTAAACGACCTTTGAATATGATCTTTTTGGCTTAAACTATGTCTTATATTATTTCACTAATCTATCAATGTGTCTTAGGAAATCAATTTCATACAATAGATGACATGGTTTGAATACATTTCTTGTGAATAGAACATATTTATTTGCAATTGTATTAATAAATTATAATGCATTCTGTGTAATAAATAGGAAATTAACATAATTTTACGTTTCGAAAATTGTACATATATAATTATCCTCTGTCGGTAGAGTACTTACTTTAATAATATTTGAACCCTTTGGGAAAAAACAAACAATCAAATGCCAATCAGCAAATGATGAGAATTGATAGCCCCTTTAATTTTTGCCGAGCCGCTTGCAAAAGCACGATATAGCTGTCCAAATGGCTGTCCGGTGTATATACGTGCATGCGTCCGTGTGTGCTTGCGTGCGTGCGTCCGCGTCCGTCCATCCGTCCGAGTTTAGTTTGTCCGGGCTGTAACTTATCCATCAATCAAAGGATTCTTGAATAACTTGGTAAAAATGTTCACCATCATGAGAAAAAGTGTCATGCGTAAGAACAAGGTCCCTATGACAAAAGTTAAGGTCACATTTAAAGGCTAAAGGTGAAATTCAAGAATGACTTTGTCCGGAGCATATCTGTTTCATGCATGGAGGGATTTTGATGTATCTAGGCACAAATGTTTATCACCATAAGACGGAGAGTCATGCGCAAGAACTAGGTCCAAAGGTCTAAGGTCAAGGTCACACTTAGAGGCCAAAGGTCAGATACAAGAATAATTCAAGAATGACTTTGTCCGGAGTATTTCTTCTTTATGCATAGTGGGATTTTGATGTTACTTGGCACAAATGTTCACCACCATGAGACGGAGTGTCATGCGCAAAAATCAGGTCCATAGGTCTACGGTCAAGGTCACACTTAGAGGCCAAAGGTCAGATACAAGAATAATTCAAGTATGACTTTGTCCAGAGTATTTCTTCTGCATGCATGAAGGGATTTTGATGCTACTTGGCACAAACGTTCACCACCATGAGACGGAGTGTCATGCGCAAGAACCAGGTCCACAGGTCTAAGGTCAAGGTCACACTTAGAGGCCAAAGGTCAGATACAAGAATAATTCAAGTATGACTTTGTCCAGAGTATTTCTTTTTCATGCATGGAGGGATTATGGTGCTACTTGGCACAACCGTTCATCACCATGAGACGGAGTGTCATACGCAAGGTCTAAGGTAAAGGTATTACTTAGAGGCCAAAGGTCTAATTCAAGAATATCTTTGTCCGGAGCATTTCTTGTTCACACGATGGGCTTCCCTTTTTTTAAGAACTACTTCCCTTTGTTGTTACTATAGATAGCTTATATTGTAACTTTTTTATCGAGTGGTACAGTGGTACAACATGCATGTTACATCCAATATTTGGTGTTGTTTTACCTATCTCTACTTGGTAAGGATTTAGCCCTTTTGACATATGGCGGTTCGACATGTTGCACGTTGGCATATAGTCTTCATTTGTCTTCAGCAGCATTACGTTGCATTCACGTATGGTAATTTGAACAAGTACTGTCTGGGAAAATAGATTAAACTTGTAATAATGCTTTTAAATTTCAAGAAAGAGAATTTCCTCAAGTGGCGTTAAAGTTCCGAGATGTCTGCATGAACACATTCTGATAATGTCAAAAGGTCTTAAATCATGTATAACTTGCACTTTTTCAAACAGGACCTCGCAAAATATTATAGTACACTGTATCCACAACATACTGAGGTTATTTCCCTGTACATAATTTGTATAACCCCTTCAAAGTAGAGGTGTACATAGGTTTGCGGGTGTCGGTCAGTCGGTCCGTTCATCCGTCTACCAAGACTTTTTCGAACGCTTCGGTCTAGCATCGGGGATCAGTCACGACCTAAGTTAAAATAGGTCAGTTGGTTAAAGATCAATGTAACATTGATCCGGAATAGTAAGACGATTTCTAGACGATAACTCGAGAACGCTTTTTATGGATTACGTCAAATTTTAATCTGTAATATGTCTGAATTCTGAGACCCCAATTACAAGTCTACACAATTGAATACTGCTGAATGCACATATGGCATGCTTCCTTAATATTATTTCGAATGAACAGATAAATAGTCTCGTGTTTGGTCTAGTTTCTCTGTTCATAGCTCGCCGAAGACCATTAATTTGATGTATAAGACAAATAACAAATAAGTATAAATAAAATGAAATAGACACAGGGTGGTGCTGTGGTCGAGAGATTAACGCTCTAGAATACCAATCCGGAGGTCCGCGGTTCGAATCCCGGCCGGGGCACTGGAAATGTCAGAAACGCTTGTTAGCGTTTTCCATCAATCTAGAGATGAACTGGTTAAAATCCAGTAGTAGTCTCACGTCTATTGGTGCTTTACACCGGGCATGTAAACAAGAACCAATGAGTCTATTCGTGAAAGAGCTAGGGTGTGGTACCCGAATTCCCATATATCTGTTTCTGTCTCTCTACAGGGCGTAAAATATATACCTTTAAAAAGGATGGTGTACCATAACACATTTAACAAACTAACAAAATAATATAGATATGAAATGAAAAATGTCTAATAAATGGTAATGTTAATATACTTAAGGAGGCACTCCCTATATCTAGCAGATTATATTCTCAAAACATGAATTATGCGTTCAATGAACGTAAAATGATAAATAAATACAATTTCAAAGAAGAACCTATGGCGAAAAAATGCTCATTTTACCACAATTAAATAATATTAAGGCTTTCTGTAATAAATTGCATCCACCAATTAATTGTACATCAACAATTCTACATAGATTAGTGAATGGTTTACGATACTGCAGTATTTTAGACTGTTGATTTTATCGATAATGACTTGGAAAGCATAGCTGAAACTTTTTGTTTTTGTTGGTTACATGTTAGTTACAACTTTCTGCTTTACGTATTTACAGGATGATGCTACTTCAAAATTTTTTACATATATTGCTACATGTCAGTTATAAACTTATTTTGTCACGATAGTACTTTTGTCTGTGCAACTGTATTTTTGTACGTGCACTTTAGAGTATTTTATTAGACTCTTGTAATTGGAATTTGTTACTTTCTTATTTATATAAAAATGACATCGATTCAACTTTATAGGTGTAACAGTTAAAAGGGATACGTCACTATTGTTGTTCGATATATTGTTATTCTGTAATCTTTGAAACATTTTGAATCAGTTAGAAAAATTGCGCAATATCTCAGACCAAGAGGCATAAACAACCCAACACCTTTCCTACTTACGTAGGTTTGTACTTTCAAATATGAGTTAATCATTATGATTATCATTATAAAATTGTTTCCTCTTTCAGATGATATCTTCCTAGAACTGAATCGTTCGTGTAATGAAACTCGTGAAACAACTTCGTAAGTGTTTTGTACTTATGAGACAATGTATTATCTTAATGAAATGTCTTATAATCGTCCACACGAGGATGAATTAATATATTCCCCATGGGTTTTTTGCAAGAATACTAATCTCATTGTCAAGAATTCATAAGTTCCAGTAATGATTTTTGATCAAATAATTTGATATACTTATTACTTTTTTGATGATGTTTATAAATGTTTTATAAAAGTAAAATGTTACCGACTAGACATAGTTTTTGTAATACAAATGTAGCAATAAGTCTGTCATAAAATGATAGAAACAATTTCTTTCACTCAGCCGTAAGCAATACCGGACATTTTTGCGTCAGAAATTTGTACAAGAAAAGTACTTCAATAATGCGGCAAAATGGCTTTCAATGAGCAAATTAATCACACTGTGCTACATAAATGGTTTTGCGTGAGACTTTGCTTCATAAAAAGACGTCATTTCCCCAACTGTTTTAAACATATCTGGCGGCAGAATGCCTACATTATTTCTTCGAAACAATAACACATCTTTACATAGGCAACAATTCACATACTGTGACTCCTTTACTATTTCTTAAAAAAAATATCGCTTCATTATTGCGTCCCAGGACCACACTTACAAGTAGCCCTCATTTTACCTAGAAAGATGTCTTACAAACAAAAGTGACCTTTTTTGTACCCAAAACACCCGTTTTGCTTTTCAAGTCGAAAGGTAACTAATTCTCATGACAAAACGACTTGCATAAAAAAGAAAGGCATATGTCAACATTGTTTTAGAGTGAATATAATATGGTTCTATCATAGTTTTTTATGCCCCCAAAGGGTGACATATTAAAAGCGCACTGTCCATCTGTCTTTCTGTCCGTGTGTGCCTCCCCTTTACATACGGACTGGAACTTTGTCATGCATTGAAGGAATTTAAAATAACTTGGCACAAATGTTCACCACATCAAGACGACGTGTCGCATACAAGACTCACGTCCCTACCTCAAAGGCCAAGGTTACACTTAAGAGTTTTAAAGTAATGGAATCCTGTATATATGCATACATGTGTGGCTTGACTTAAAATAACTTTGCACAAATATTCAGCACATCAAGACAATGTGTTGCGTGCAAGAACCACTTCAAAGGTCAAGGTCACACTAAGAGTTTAAAAGTAACGGAATACTGTATGCATGGTTACTCAGTCATGCATGGAAGGATTTTTAAATTACATAGACAGCATATAGACAGACAAAGACTGTGAGATACCTCTTTCGGGCGCATTTATCACCTGTTAGGGACAGCTCTTGTTGGCCATATCAGTACATTAAAAAAATTCCTGGGTCTTGAAAGTATTCGGTATTCACTGTAAAATTACAGTTAAACAGATCTAGTCTATTAATTCCACCAGCTAATGTGCCAATCCAAAGTATCGTGATTTATATGATTAAAAAGTTCAAAAAAAGGTTAAGACTATATAAAAATCAAAGCAAACTGCGTATTTTATTAATGGGGCACTAATCCCACTCTGATTAGTTTGATCCCACTATGATTAGTTTGTTCTTTAAACTATTCTTACTTAAAGCTGCTCACTCTAAGATATTTGTAAAAGAAAAAGTTCTTCAAACTGTAAAACTGTGTGAAAATAACATATTTCAGTACATATAGTCATTTAAAATGTTTCCAGTATAGTTCCTGTCACGTATATCTGTAAATTTGAAATAATACGCTACCAAATAGTAAAGCGTTGCAAACGCTTTTGAAATTCCAATATAAACTTATAGTGTAGCGGTGCTGTAAAACCAGCATTTTCAATCGGTTTTTTCCTACCTAGATGTTTACTTTTATTGTTGATTGTAGCATTTTGTTTTATATTTATGAATTAGTATGTCATTTTTGAAATTCAATTTTTTTCAACGGCAAAAGAGCGAGCAGTTTTAAATAGCAAATACTTTTACCGTTTAGATTTTCAAATAACCAAATCTGTAATCAGCCATTACCGTATTGTTTATAACTTAACTTAATTTTACTTAATTTTTATCCTTATTAGTTTGTTAGAGGTCCACTAGCCAATGCTACATGCATAAAAGCTAAGCTCTAGGCCTTGTGGTTTCAGAGAAGATTTTAAAAGTTTTTCCTATATAAGCCTATGTAAAACTAAATGACCCCCGTGCGGGGTCAATTTTGACCCCAGGGCATAATTTGAACAATCTTGGTAGAGGTCCACTAGCCAATGCTACATGCCAAATATCTAAGCTCTAACCTTGTGGTTTTAGAGAAGAAGATTTTTAAAGGGTAAAACTAAGTGACCCCTAGTGCGGGGTCAATTTTGATCCGGGGGTCATAATTTGAACAATCTGGATAGAGGTTTTACTAGACAATGGTAAACATGCCAAAAGTCTTCTTTCTAGACTTTTTTTTTTGAGAAGAATATTGTTAAAGTTTTTCCTATTTGATGCCATAGCAATCAGAGTTCTGCATTGAATGGAATTCTTTGTACAACTTTGGTAGAGCTTCATGCAACGAACATTCCTACATTGTTTTATCAACATTGGCCTAGTGGTTTCAGAGGAAATGTCATTTGACGGACGACGAACGACGGACAATCATAAATCAGAAAAGCTCACCCAGGCATAGCCAGGTGAGCTAAAAGATTATTTAGATAAGCGTGCATTTTTCTCTCCATATTGAATTTTACTACATGCAGTTGTTGATATTAGTGTTATATATAAAATCGTGACTTTTTAGGTAAGAGTTCAGCTTAAAGCTGCTCGCTCTCAGATTTTGGTACAAAAATAAAGTTCTTCAAACTGTATGCAAATAACGTATTTTAGAACATATGGTGATATAAAAAGGCTCCAGTATAAA
>JAUMHA010413965.1:0-10629 GCA_032359765.1 Saxidomus gigantea
TGTCAGATGCATCCGAATTTGTCTGCAGAATTCATTGTTGATCCTTTGTTTTGACTCAAGTACTGGTCACACTTAATTTTGTTAATACCCTAGAGGCCTAGCAGTATTTAACCAATCTTCGGAAAGGAAAACGAAAAAGCCGTCGTAACAATCATCAATATAAATGGAACTATTAGTCCAAACGGAGAAGTAAGAATAAAATAATGTGACAGAAATGTGAAAAACAAATTCAGCTTAAAATGGGGAATGTTACTAAATGAAACAAATTCCTGAAAAGAAAAGAAACTTATGTAAGCTCAATAAACATGTAGTGCTGAAATAAAATAAGGAAATCTACTAGAACATGGTAACATTGTAATACCGACACATAGAAAATGTCAAATGTTTGTCTTGATGAATTTAAGATCAAGTTTGAAACTTGGTCACCTGGGGTCATCAACTAAGTCAAAGGGTGAAATGATAGAAAACCTTGTGAACACTGTAGAATTCATATTTTATACTAAATGAATCATCTTAAAAATAGTCAAAATGTATGTTTTAATGAACTCTAGGTTAAGTCAAAACTTTACGTGGGGCTAAAACTAGGTCACCATGTCAACAAATAGAAAAACCTTGTGAACACTATAGACTCCAAATTTTGTACCAAATCGTCTTGAAAAGTCAGTATTTTTGTTTTGATGAACTCTAGGTCAATTTAGAAACTGGCCTCACATTGTCAGAAACTAGGTAAAATCATAGACAAAACCCTGATAAACACTCTAGAAATGAAAATTGGTAAGACTGTTTGCCTTGAAAAACTCTAGGTTTGGTTATAATTTGGTCACATGGGATCAAAATCTTGGTCGCCTGGTCAATAACAACAAAACCTAGTGAACACCAGGTTAAATAATGAGCAACGTAACCTGTACAATATTCTAATCTTGTTAAGGGATTTCAGAAGATTGTACCAGTAGTACTTTATGCTTCCCTAGCCACCCGGTGTAAATGTACATGTATATAAATTAAAAAAAAATCAACTTCGTGTTTTTATGAATTTAAGATCTTAGTACAAGTATTATATATTATGCCTTTAAAATTCACATAACTGATTAGAAAATTGATATCATCAGAATGGTTCATGGTACATGTATATGAAGTACATTAGATATGAATTAAAGGTTATTAAGGATTTTACTTTATCACCACTCTTCAAGACAAGTCCTATACCGTACAGTCAATCCTGTCATAAGCAGCCCATCCATTGGTAACGTAAAGCAGGTTGCTGTTTAAAACAGGGCATTGTATATAGAAATGGCCAATCGGAATACATCAATATGGAACATTGCCTGCTTAAGTCAGGTGACTCCTAAATTAATGTGAGCACTAACATACATTGTAGGTTTAAATGTACATAATTTTTAATTATTTACTACAGACTGCAAACAGTGCAGAAGTGAATGGAGTGCAGTTATCAGTAGAAGTGTTGACCACTGATGCAGGGGATGTTGCTCATAAAGCAGTGAAACAGAAGAAACAAAGCAAAGCACAGAAGCGAAGGATCAGTCTGGAAAAAAGTTATTTTAAATCCCTGGCTCTTGATAGGCTGTAAGCGAGAATATTGTTAAAACAGACCTATCACATGATTGTCAAAACTGACGAATTATATGCTGGAGTTGAGGATGTTTTAAAAACTGTTCAATCTTATTATGCTAGGGTTTTAAGAGATACAATTTATAAATGAATCACATAACATCGCCAAACACTGCTTTCACATACAGTAACGTGGAGAAGGAGAAGGGAAAAGACAGACAAGGTACACACTTCAGCTTATGTTTTAACTTTTATAGAGGCAACACTTATTATCAAATGCAAAAGTAAAGGACAATGTATACATAATGTAATCATACACAGATTAAAAAAATATAGGTTGAATCCAAGGTTACATGTATCGCTTTGGAATGGTCAGTTTCCCGAAATACCCCGGGTTCAATCCCCACTAGTGCCGCGGCGGTTGTGACTTTTATGCAAGACCAATATATTTTCACATTGCTCTCTCTCTCTCTCTCTCTTCTGGAATGATTATCGGGGGCGATTCATCTGAGTTATAAAAACTTGTTTCGCAATCGAGAATAAATAAATTAGCATAAAATATATGAAAGATATTGGTAGCTCGGAGTAAAGATTGGTCTCAAAAATATCAAATTGACACATTTCTTATGAAGTGTTTAAAGTTATAAAATCTTCCTTAGAAACCAGTCTCAGATTTCAGATATCTCGGTTTTGATTTGTAAGAAGTGAGCATACCTTCAAAACTGACCAATCAAAAGCGGGAGATTCAAGAGAAGCCGCAAACATAAGATTCCTTTATCTTACATGAGTACACAAATTTCATATAAACTTATATAATGATAAGTCAGCAATGTGGTTGTCAATAATATGCATTCATGTTTTTGACTTTGGCCTCACGAACTCCAAACTTGAAAGCTATTCATTCGTTTTTTTATATTTGCTTGACATACCGGTAATTCGTATTTGAGTATGTAAGGTTTAAGTACTTAAAAATATACCTCTTAAACCAGTCTGTAGGCACCCGCCAAGGGATTTAGTAAAGATGGATCTTTAAAGTAAGTGACTTCTTAAAACATGTGTATTTCATATAAAAATGACTAATACGAATTCAGACGTATCTTCTGTTTGAGACAGATGGCTGCCTAAAGAAAAAGTCAACACAATACAGTTTGCATCGTTTATTTGGAACAAAGCCATATGTTTCATTTAATTAATCAATTGGACACGGCACCATTTCTAAGAACTGTCCGAGAATGTTTCCCCTTGGATAGTAGTTAACCACTAAATAATTTCCTGCCTTTCCAACGCCAATATGCGTAGTATCCTTCCATACAATTTGTGTGAAGTGTCCTAAAATTGAAAAGGAAACGTTCATATATCAAGTTCTATGGTAGTTTCTAATATATATGTATGACAGTGACATGACAAAGCAGTCTTAACAAAATTAAAAATTCTTTTTAAAGCCCAACCGTACTGAAATGCAGATAATTGGTTGAAATTTTTATCTGGTCATCTGAGTCAAGAATGAATTATATTTAATGACATGTTTGAATATGATCAGACTTGTTTTTTTAATGGCACCATGGTGTCATAACTGTCATATTTCAACATTTTTTTTACTTCCCTCCAAAATTCTTTCAAAAAGCAGATGCATATAATATTAACATGCCGTGATAATATCTTGTTGCCAAATACATGTATTGATTAAATTATTATGCTAAACTGTTGCTCAACTAGAAACCAAATGAATGTCAAACGCTCGACTTTCGCTGAACTACAAGAAAAGTAAAGTTCAAATGCTGAACTGTGTTCCACAAACTGACTTTGAAAAAGCTGAGGGGCAGTTGAGGGCTACCTATTTGTATTGAATAGTTTAAGTGTAAAGTAGCTCAATTGCTAGCCCTCAATTTTTCAGCTTAAAATAACTTTCCCGCAGCTGTATTACACATAGCTCTCAACTGGCGCCAACTTATTTTTCTGTATGGATTATCAAATTTACTAGCATCGCAAAAGGTCACTGAATGTTAAGTTTACAACTCTAAATTCTTAAAATAATTCCTTCATACTTGTGTCTTGAGGAGGGTAAGCCGAATTATCAGTTCTTAAACAATATCCACTGTCTGTATAAATCTTGGCCTCTTCTTGATACCAAGAGTCCACATACATTGAGCCTGTTTAAAGTAGAAGTTAAATAGGTGTTTCAGTCATCTAATAACATGTTATGTGAAAGTTGGTTGAAGGAACATACCTGTGTTACGTATAAGGGACGAAATTGAAGTTATATAACAACAGAGCTTCGTAACAATAACATAAATCACTTACTTATATCAATGAAGCATCATGGCTGTGTCCCTCTGAACAGAGGCTAAAGAATAAAATTCATGAGCCCGCTTATGTTCATCATGACAAAGGTCACGTGATCACGTTCATGATTCAACCACTAGAAGTTGTATGACCATATTTATGTGCAAACATGAGGCCAACATAAAAGCTGTCACATTGGTCAGGGGCATTTATTACTTGAAACTCCAATAATAATTACAATGTAAATGTAAGCAGAGCTGCCTCATGCATCTACATATTTGTAGACCTGTGCCATTACAGCTTTAAACAGTTTTCACAATGTTATTAATCAACATATTGCTATTTACAACGATGCTCAATGGAGAGCACTGCATATTACCCGGAAGAAAAGACTATGTCAAAGTGCAAACAATCTGCGGGGCAACATCTCTTCAGGGCATGCATTTGTTCACACGTAGTCTTGTAAAGACCGTAGAGAAACCATTTGTTTTCATGTGCTCAATGTCGGTATCAAAAGATATTTAATGTCTAGAACTCTTGTAGCTCTGGCTGTTTGTTCATAAAAAAAATGTCACGTATATCTTTATTTCATTTATTGTGATCTCATTATATTAGCTCATCGGGAATGTTTATCAATTTTACATTACCCGTTTAACAATTGAGGATGTATAGTACTTTCAGTAGTATTTAAATCTACTCATATGCTAAACTGTAATAGAATACTAAATTTTGTGAAATCACTCATGGAAAGGCCTCTTTCATTATTTTGTCAAGATACCTGTAACAGTTTGCCACGCGGCGGGATCCGCCTTTGCCAAATTTTCACCAACTTGTTCATTCATAATAAGCTCTCTATTATGCTTCATGGAATCAGTAGATTTTATTTTGTCTGCCCATTCCTGGGCAGCACTGTTTAGCTTCGGGTCGATTGTGAGAGCACCAACCTGAATTTTATGATTCAAAGCAATACATGTATATATGACACAATGAAAAAAAAAACTTACCACTTTGTTTTTGTTGAAAGTATTAATTCTAAAGAAAAACTATTCATGATTAAAAACAACCTGATTGAACATATAACCACTGTTACTACTAAGAATCAAAAGTGGAATACATTTGTACACGAAAATATATGCACGTATAGAAATATGCAAGTATAGAAATATGCAAGTATAGAAATATGCAAACTTACACCATGTTTAGCTCTGTAATAATTATGCCTCTCCAGGACATCATTGATGAATGAATCTGATGCTTCCTGGAAAAGAATTGAAGGATTTTACATTCAGACCTGTGTAAGAGGTCATCTCAGTAAATCGGCCACCTGCATCAAGCAGTAAATTTCCCTGTCGGCCATTTTTGCTCTACTATTCGAAAAATTAGGAGGGCTATTGCAGTAATCCATGCGTCGGCGTTGCCCATCTGGTTTAAGTTTTGCATGAAACTACTATCATGCACACATCTAATTATATTGAAGGGTATAGGACAAGCAAGGCACATAACTCTTTATTGGAGCTACATACAGTCCAAAGTATGGCTATTGTTGGAATTTTTGTTAAAGGTTTGCATGCACGCTATAACATGTATCATGCACACATATGGGATTGATTTGAATCTTTAACTAAAATGTTGAAGGGTATCGGACAAGCAAGGCACATAACTCTTTATTGGAGCTACATACAGTCCAAAGTATGGCCATTCCTGCATATAATTATCGAAAACGCGTGCAGATTATGGTTATTTGCATATGGGTTGCAATCATTTGCATTTTTATGAAATGTTATTTTAATTAGCGTCATTTAATCTACGGTAGCATTATTATGTCCGCTGCGCATTAATTATCAAATACACTTCAAAGAGGCGTTAACAGTATACTGTTAATTGAAAATCTCTTAAAGATTAAATATCAACAAGCATTTTTATTAACGTGTGTCATCAAATAAAGTAACTGTGTGGCCATGGTCTCTAATTTTGTATTTCGTGGAAGACTTTATTTTTGTATGCGGTTCTGTGAGCTGGGTCGTGCTATTAAAGGAATCTTATGTTTTAGGCAATGTGACACTTCTATAAGTAAAACAAAACCGATAATATACAGTAGAGCATTTCTAAGCATATATATTTATATTATTTTGATACGACTTCTGACAGATGTTTTTAAGCAATTGTATGTCCAGCTAGAAAAATCATTTATTTATCTAAATTACTTTTTAAATCAAATGTAACAGATTCATCGGACTGACTGACTAATTGGAGTCATTTACCCTCGCTACCAGCCGTAGTCATATGACCCAGCGTGGCTTATACTATTATTGTGCACTTATTATGAATTTATAATAAGCAAGTCCACTAAAACCTTTCTAATATATGTAAGCACACACACACACACACGCGCACACATGATGACACGTTTGATAAGACACACTTTACAAAACTTTTTATTAAATCACTCTAAAATGTATGAAGAGTCACAAAACCACGGACCTAAAAAAATAGGGCCGTGACAAAACTTAAAATTTAGAAACTAAACCCGTTAACAATATAATATATGACTTTCATGATAAAAAAAAATACCCTTCCTTACAGAGAAAATACCTAAAACTGCATGTCCGTCAACGGATGTATTTTGAATGTTTGTCGGACAAAATGGCGGCTAGTAACCATATTCGTCACGTGTTGTAGCAGCTAGCTGTTTGATTGGTCTTATAAGAGATTATTATCTGTCAATCAAGAACCTGGCGTAAGGTCAATTAAGGGTATCAGTCAGTTAAGTTAGATAACTATTAACTGAATTTAATTCAAATTATGGCACTTGTTGGATTTAAGACATTTAGCTAAATGTTTTACATGCACGCTACTATCATGCATATTTTTCATTGTCGAGTTATGGGATTGATTCAAAACTTCATTTTTTTTTCGGGTATCAGAAAGGCAAATTAGATAACTTTTGACTAAATATATTTCAAATTATGACCATCGTTTGGTTAACGTTAAGCCGTAGTTGAATTGATTTGAAACTTAGTGAAACGTTTCATGGCTACAATGTATAAGCATATCAAGTTAAATATCTTTTAATCAAACTAGATTCAAATTAATGCCCTTGTTCAAGATTTGTATGCAAACTACTGATGCATGCAGCCCGATATCTCAGTAGCGCTTGATTGAATTTATTCAAAATTCAGTTAAGCTTCCAGTGCTGTCAAACACTCAAGTTACAAAGTTCTGGATTGAAACTGATGCAGATTATGATTTCTGTTTAACTTTTAAAATGAAAAAAATAATTGTTTGAAGTTTTTCATGCATGCTTAAGGTCATATCTCAAAAATCACCTATTTCATTTATTTGAAACTACACGATAATGTTGACGGGTATCAGACTTGATAATATGAAATGACCATAGAGTTATATGACCTGACTGTTAACACTTTTTAGCCTATTTGATAGAAATGCTTTAAATGAACTATCAAAGTGTTTCGAATGGTCAAGTCTTGTTTTATTTAAAATACACATTTAGTAAGAAGTCACCTACTTCAAGTGGTATTTTTATACTGGCTGGTTGTTTAAGGTTAAAGTGTAAAAAAGACGTTACATATACATAAAAAGGTGAATGGGGTAGTTAATAATATGTATAACATACATGTTTTAATAGAAACATGACCACGAATACACACATATATAAACTTATATATTAAAAACATCAGTTTTGGTTGCCGTGTGTAAAAAGAACTTTTAAATACGAAATCTAAATCTTGTACTTATGCAGTGTTTAGTTCGCTTGTCTGTGATTATTTCTTTTGCCCAACGGAATGATAAAATGTGGAGTGCATTCATTTATAAGACTTTAGTAACTACAAGAATAGCTTTGTTTTATGGCAGCAGCAAACACCTTTAGGAGAACAATGCACCGTATTTCTGGTAATTGGCACTGTGTATGGGATGGAGGTAAAATTGTGATTTTTCACCTATAGAGAACGTGATTTATCTACACAAGAGAACAGTTACAACAACCTAACAGAGCAAATCCGACATAATACAAAAAAGATAAAATACCGTTGACTCGAATAACAATCGTAACGTAATTTATCGGATGCTATGCCTAATCGACATAACGTTATTTTTCTCACAAACAGTACTCTTTCGTTTTAGCTTTCGTTACGGTATCTATGGGTTAGTTCATCTTCTTTGGGGTAGAAAACGGCACGGGGTTTTATAATCATTTGTGCAAGAAATATCTGGCACTTCGAGGTTAGGTATTGAAGAATAAGGCTTGTCTTTGCAAGCTAAATCTTTTATTTTAACTGAAATTAAGGATAACAATAGTATCAGTAATAATCAATGCATATATCGAGAAAGTCATGAGCAGAAAGAGATACTTCATATATACTGCTTACAGCATCTGGTTTCTCTTTACCTTCCCCATTCTTAAAAATATAAGGTAAAAGATAAATAATTGGAGTGGTTTAGGGCAGCTGGTTCGCAATATTTCTGTAGTTTTGGTATAATTCATATCTTATCACATGCAAATGATGACTGAGAAGGAGTCATTGTGACTAGGGTTATAGTAGCTATTATGATTCACGTAAAGTGTTAGAAATAGTCCCGAACATGAATGGTGTCCTTCAAATTTGTATACTTCACTAGCAAAAAAGTCATAATTCATGCACCATAATGTTAGGAAAGATCAGAAGAAGTATTCTGTGTGGTTAATAAATGTTGTTTGTGCTTCATACATCACAAACTTTGAATACCTAGAGTTATTTATGTAGAAATCACAAATCTGTTTTATTTCAAATATCTTTAAAAAAAAGAAGATTATCATGTGTGCAATATACTTATCTAGGTACTCCGTGTAATGAAACAAATTAATATTTGTACATTGCAAGCGATTCATTAGTTTTTAACAATTCTACTTTCACTTTCATTTTGATTTTTTTCACATATTTTAAAACATTCTTTGCTGGTTTCAGTTCTACTACTCCGACTACCTAGATAGTCATTTTGTCCACATAAGAATTATTTTGAGAACAATTATTTTTAATAAATGAGTTTGATGCTTTATACATATCAGGTCCTTAATAGAAAGTAAGTGATGTACTGGAAGCAAAGAAACATTTATAAACCAAATACTCACTGTAGAAAACTTCAGCTGCCTTTTCTTAATAATTTGGAACATGAAATAAAAGGCTATTTGTTTATAAAGTATCAAAAAAAAAGAAGGACAACATTCTTGTTAGGGACCATTTCAAACACTTTACATGAACCTTAACACAATCAGTCATGAACATATTTGTTCAAATATTGAAGTTGGAAATTGCTCACATAAAACTTTACTGTGATGTTGAATATATCGAAACTGTAGCAACCTATCCTACTTTTACAAACATTTTGGTTGTTCTGTTGTTATATATGAGGGATAGTTTAGAAAAGAAATCCTTTATTTTCGGACAAACACGTTATTTGGACAATGTCTCTATGGTCAAGTAAAATTGCCAAGAGTCGCTGACCATAATGTGCAAATTACTTTTAATTTCAAGTCTTACCATGCTAGCAGGAGGCAATCCTGCCTTTATGACTGTGTCAATTTATAAAAAAATCAGCCCGCTTTTATATCTGCCCGTTTCATTATTCAGCTATCAAATTTTCGTGAAATGAATGGTTCGGTCTAAAACTAAAGATTGACATTTTAAAAGCATTACAGGGTAAAGATTAAATAAAGTCAGAATTTCTGAGTAACAGCATACTGAACTTTAAATTTTACTTACTGCGTTGAGAAGGGCAGGTAAAATCCCAAGAAATAACACAAGTTCCAGCATGTTGTAGCTCTGTAACAAACGGTCTGTCTGTATAGATGATGCTGAATCGTGTCATATATTTATAGGTCTCAAATTGTGATTTACAATTTGTGATAATGATTGTCGTGCGAGATGACAAATGAAACATTGAATTAATTCAATTGTTTATTACCATTTTACATGCACAGGATTGTATGGTGTCACATTGCTATGGTGCTAGCAATTTTAGCTTTATAGTGTGACTGTGGCATTTGGTGGAATTACATAAGTAAACGGACACTTTTATTATAACAATAAAAAGTGAGAGCGGCATTATTTTACCAAGAATAAAATAACCACTTGATTAAAGTACATCTGGCAATATTGTTCCCATTATTATTCAAAAACCACATGAACAAACATTTGTTGTAAAGTCAAAATGGTGTAACTCTATTTTTCTTACTTTTCAAGAGGAACAAAAAACAATTTTTTCAATTTTTATTAAAATGTTGTTTTACTTATTACAAAAAATGTATATAACTCATGCGGCGCTTCGACAACAACATTTCTAGTTGTTGTTGTTTTTTGCAATGATACCGAAAACACGCACATTTCGTTCGGACTTATTATCACAATGACAACAATTTTGCGAGTTCATCAATCGCTTGTAACGGTGCTATACACTATTCGTAAAAGAGCTAGGGTCTGGTACTCGGATTTCCTTGTATCTGCTTCTGTATTGAAAAAAAAGGATCATAATGGAAATAAGAGAAATAATATTGTGTTATCCTTGGTACTTGGTACTGAATTTGCGAAAAATTTAAATGGAAGGTGTTGTCCTTGTTTGAATTTGGTGAAAGTTTAGTCCATACTCTGTTTTGAAAATTCATGAACTTAACACTTTAAAAGGGACAATTCACAGTGTGATGAAATCTAAAACTACATGTATTGCGTAGAAGCCAGTAATAAAGTGATTTGGATAGTGAGATGTGCTTTCTAATGGACATCT
>JAUMHA010413976.1:0-13246 GCA_032359765.1 Saxidomus gigantea
CGGAAAGTTCGAACTACCGAAAATTCGAACAAATTTTGCTTCCCCGAGGGTGTTCGAGTTTTCGAGAGTCGACTGTAACATAAGACCTCCTGTGAATCTAGACACGTACTTTGAATAGAACATTTTAAGTAATGTTTATAATCAGTAAAAATCTGAAAAGGAGATTCTGTCCTTTTTTACTTGTGTTGCTAGTCTGGTATACATTACGGGACAGTCTTTGAATAAGATGAATGCCATCATGAATCACTCCAAAGAAGACATGAAATGTAGTATTAAGAGGTTGTAGTTATCATTCAAACTTAAAAGAAACTTTGTAAACGAAAACAAAGGGTAAAATAGTTCGTGTTATAAACCGTAAATATACTTTTGGCATGATCCAATCTCTACGTTTAGGCAATAGTTGTACATGTATTTGTGTTTGTCAACATCAGAGTAACCTTCAGTTTACTGTATGAGCTATCACTCCTTTGTGTGAAGTTACAAATGTATAAGTTTTAGTCATTGTATATTTTATCTTGATGTATATCTACATCCAATTTAAAACCAAATTGTGTTTTCTTTGTAGACATAGATGAGTGTGCAACAGAACCATGTCAAAATGAAGGAGTTTGTACGGATCTTGTGGATAGTTACAACTGCACGTGTAAACCTGGGTTTAATGGTACTAACTGTCAGACAAGTAAGAATTTGTGTTATTGTCGAAATAAATCATTCTTCTGCTGTTCGGAAAGGATTTAAACAACTCGAATAATTTTCTTTGTGAAACTTAAATACACAAGTTGAAAAAGGTTCAGAGAGGAGTTAAGTTTTCCCTCTACTGGTCAGGCTAAGTCCCATACGTTTACAAAACATTAATTTTATTTGTGCGATCAGCCTCTAACGCCTCTTTATATAAGCCCAGCTATATTTGGGGATACATGTACTAGCACGGGTAATCACCTTCCCAAATGCAAACAGGAATATATTAACTTATTTTGAACTTTTAAAGTTCGGCAAAATATGTTACTTTATTTCAGCTTTTAATTAAGGTTTTAATTCTATTTAAATGATACTAATTAGTTCATACTAACATAAGCCCTCCTGTGAATCTAGACACGTACTTGAATCAAACATTTTAGTCACGTTTATAATCAGTAAAAATCTGAATAGGATATTCTATCTTTTTTTACGTTAGTTGCTAGTCTGTTGTACATGATTGGACAGTCTCTGAAAGAGACAATGTCAGCATGAATCACTACAAAGCAGACATGAAATGATGTAGTTCTAAGAAGATGTAGTTATCATTCAAAATTAAAAGGAAGTTTTTAAACGAATCAAAGGTTAAAGTGGTATTATGCACATTTTTTTCAAGTAAAAATACAGCTGAAGTAGGTGTGTGTAAAAAGGGTAGAGGAAATAATAGCTTTTAACCCAATACTACATACTCTTACTGCTACCAGTACAAAATAATAACTTTCCAAATATAATTTTTCCTATTTTGACTTGGAGAGTCAATTTAAAAAAACAAATGCATGCAGTTGTTGCTTCCCTTCCACTGCCAAATATCTCTACCATCAACAACAAAAACACAAGGGAGATCACTGTGAGGAAAGGAACTATTATTTATTAGTCCAATTTGTTTTATTTCTAAAGCACAAACTTCAAATTCTAATGCGGCATTATCATTAGTTTAACACATTTAAATGCAAAGCAACCGAAAGTTGCAAAGTTGCTTTTATAAAAACGTCACCAAACATACACTGTATGTGCAGTAAGATGCGCATAATGTCACTTTAAAATAGCTCGTTTTATAAACCGTAAATATACCTTTTACATGATCCAATCTCTACATTTAGGCAATAGTTACATGTTTTTGTGTTTGTCAATGACACAGTAACCTTCATTTTACTGTATGAACTATCACGCCGTTGTTTGAAATTAAATATGTATAAGTTTTGGTCACTATATCTAGCCTCTTAATGTATATCTACATCAATTTTAAAAACAAATTGTGTTTTCTTTGCAGACATAGATGAGTGTGCAACGGAACCATGTCAAAATGAAGGAGTTTGTACGGATCTTGTGGATAGTTACAACTGCACGTGTAAACCTGGGTTCAACGGTACTAACTGTCAGACAAGTAAGAATTTGACTTATTATCGAAATAAAACATTCTTCAGCTGTTTGGAAAGGATTTAAACAACTTAAATTATTTTCTTTGTGAAACTTAAATACACAAGTTGAAAAAGGTTCAGGGAGGAGTTAGGTTTTCCATCTGCTGGCCAGGCTATGTCCCATACGTTTACAAAACATAAATTTTATTTGTGCGATCAGCCTCTAACGCCCCTTTATATAAGCCCAGCTACATTTGGGGATGCATGTACTATGACACGTTATCACCTTGATAAATGCAAGCGGGAACATATTAACTTATTTTGAACTTTGTTTGGCAACATATCTTACTTTATTTCAGCTTTTAATTAAGGTTTTAATTGTACTTAAATCATACTAATTAGTTTATACTAACATAAGCCCTCCTGTGAATCTAGACACGTACTTGAATCAAACATTTTAAGTCATGTTTATAATCACTAAAAATCTGAAAAGGAGATTCTGTCTTTTTTATGTTTGTTGCTAGTCTGGATTACATGATGGGACAGTCTCTGAACGAGACAATGCAAGTATGACTCACTCCAAAGAAGACATAAAATGATGTAGTTCTAAAAAGATGTAGTTATCATTAATAATTAAAAGTGTTAATGTTCGTATGGGTCATCATCCGGAAATAATAAAACTTTGTATTTGTGTTTGACGAATGACAGAGTAACCTCGATGTTACTGCAAGAAATACCACACTTTATATTGAAAATGTTTATTTAATTAATGGGAAGTAATGAGCTTATTATGTATGCACTGGTATTTTTTTTGTTTATACATATACGAATGTGTAAATAATCATTGTTTCAATAACGCCACTTGTGTTGACGGTATCAACAGTTACTATTGTATATGTACACAGGGATATGGGGGGAGATATGTGACATAAGTATGTTCCTTTTTTAATATGATATCAAGATACGTATATGCTAACCTAGAAATGTTGATATAAAAGTAATAGACAGTCCCTTCTTATCCGATCTTTAAATCCCGAAAATACAGCATCACGCATAACGAAAGTTTCAAAATCTATTACGGTACATAATAAAGACCAAAAAGCCCGAATGTGATTAAAAATTTATTGAGACCCTTGAATTTTGGAAACGTTAGGACCTGGGCAATTTGATAAACCTTCTCGCTATTATAGCGATGCCTTAACATGGCCAATATCCAACTTTTGTCTGCATAAAAGATATCAACTTTGCTGATTGTCTGAGTTTGCGAGCGTTAAGTCGACCCGTTGTTATATTGCCAATTAGCCACGACTAGAGGTAAATATTGTAGAAGGAAATATCATTATAAATTAATAAGATACTTTTATTTCATAAAGGATAACTTACTAGGAATGATATCATCGCTCATCTATCATAAGCGTTCAACAAATCATCCGATAATCAAACTGACACTATAACATACTTGATTAACCGTCTCTTTTGGTCTCTTGCATGCGTCTTGTGAGCGCGTGGTCGAATGTTCGTATCCTAGTAGTGGTCCGTTCTGATCTGACCGGTTGGTTTGCCGCCGGCTACTTTAATAGTGGTTTCTTCCTTTCAGTCTGGTGACTTGTATCAAAGAATAGGATAAGGGAGGTAAATGCTCCAAGTGAACTAAAATAACAAAATAAATAATACTTGCATATAACTTTAATCTATGCTTACATGGTAGACTGTTTTGGTGGTATAATTATAATGTTAAGTGATAATTATGTTATATCATTATTGCAAGATACAGACGAGTGTCGCAACAATCCCTGTTTGAATGGCGGGACGTGTGTTGATGGCAACAACTCGTACACCTGTAACTGTATGCCGGGATTCGAAGGGAGTAAATGCGAGAAAAGTACGTGCCTTACAAATATGTTGCTGTATGTAAAACGCAATTGACAGGAATTGGTAAATTCTAGATTATCACTTCTTTATAAAGGGAATTGGTAAATACTAGCATTCTCATTACAAATTTTATCATATATTGATTTAGTAGTATGACAGAAATACTTAAGGTACCTAACAGCATCAATATAAATTGTTATTGCAATGCAGACTGTTAAAGGTACGTAAATTTGAAAAGGTTGAAGGACATGTAATAAGGCTCAGAAAAGTTACTATGGTGCAATCTTATAATGTATCCCTTATACTCTTTCTGCAGTTAATGGTGGTTATAGTTCCTGGTCCACATGGTCTGTCTGCTCTGTGACGTGCGGAGATGGTATGGAGACAAGGAACAGAAAGTGTAACAATCCTCCACCGTCTAATGGTGGAACAAACTGCGCTGGTAGTAAGAGCGAAACAAAAGAATGCAGACTCAAACCCTGTCCAGGTTTGTCAGATATAGTTTGTTATCACTGTTTCATTATTCTCCTTTTGTTTTCATTTTTCAATATTTAAACCATCCTGTTTATCTGCCAAGGCCAATAATTCAAGTTTTTCACGCAGCCTTGGAGGAATGGTTAGAAACTAATGAAAACGTGAAGTTATAATTATGTTATATCATTACTGTAAGATACAGACAAGTGTCGCAATAGTCCCTGTAGGACTGGCGGGACGGGTGTTAATGGCATCAAATCGTGCTGTAACACCTGTAACTGTTTACTGGGAATCGAGGGGAGTATTTGTTATTGCAGTGCATACTGTTAAAAGTACGTAAATTTGAAAAGGTTGAAGGACATGTAATAAGGCACAGAAAAGTAACTATGGTGCAGTCTTATAATATATCCCTTAAACTCTTTCTGCAGTTAATGGTGGTTATAGTTCCTGGTCCACATGGTCTGTCTGCTCTGTGACGTGTGGAGATGGTAAGGCGATTAGGAACAGAAAGTGTAACAATCCTTCACCGTCTAATGGTGGAAGAAACTGCGCTGGTAGTAAGAGCGAAACAAAAGAATGCAGACTCAAATCCTGTCCAGGTTTGTCAGAAATAGCTTTTATGACCGTTTTCATTTTAACCATCCTGTTGTTTTGCCAATTGTTCTATTAATTCAAGATTTTCACGCAGCCTCGGAAAAATGGTTAAGCTTAGAAACTAATGAACATAATATGTAATTCTTGGAATAACTTCTCAAGAATCTCATTGCAGAAGATTGTTAGGATAATGGCTGCCCAAACCTACTACTAAGAGATCATAGGAAAACTACATCAATCTTCAAAGATAAGGAACGACTGAAATGAATGAAAATTTATTTAGTCTTGTCCGTATAGTAAATTAACTTTCTTGACATGTACGAGGAAACCCAGAATGACATGACGTTCCTTAATTAGTTTAGGATGGACAATTGGCCCAGGTTAGTTTGATTTTCGCTGCGACAAATATTGATTACACCATGCAGTAGCTAAGGTTTTACGACAGGACCAATTTATTGCCGAGTTGATATCCTTTCTCTCATGGTATTCAAAATGCTATATCCTATCTATCCTCCCATTCGTTTGTACAAAATCGGTCTGTCGCATAAAATGATTGTAAAACGCATTGGAATGTAATATTTTAAAGCAAGTATCAAATTGAAAAATAATCATTACTGAATAAGATGTATTTCAATATCCCAAGACAGCTTTACGAAAAGTAAAAGTAGTCCTCCCCGACCTTAGCAAGAGCTGGTGAGAGATAACTTCCACGTCTTAGTTTGTCTGTCATTTAGTACATATTAACTAACAAAGGTTAAAATACTTGAACACAATCAAAATATTGATAAAACAACATGACTATGTATACTTTTATAAACTTTTTTTTATAATTTTAACATGACATTTTACACAAACATTTTGAACTACATACTGGGTCATGATTAATAGTTTCTGTCATAGGCACGAGGTTCAGATCGAAATATCCGTCACCGAGGGTAACTGTATTGGCGGTAACGAGGCTCTGCAGAGACAGTTCCATCTGGACCAAATGCCTGATGATTAAAACTTTTTCTTGCATACCGTCGTGCTCTTTAAAGTAGATTTCTAACTTCAAAACTAATCAAAATAGTGCATTATCATAAAAAACAAACGATATCCAGACGTTGTGGTTGGGAAAGTGACGTCACAATGTTTATAACGTTGCGTCACAAGTAATTCACGAGAGTCTTTTGGCATAAGAGGGGTGCCGGACCGATTTTTCCGGCATGGGTAAAATCATCGGAAATCCCGATCCGATATGCAAGAAATAAATTATGTTATGACCAAGTTATATTATGTTTCTCCAAACTTTAAACTATATGATATTTTTTTAGATAACGAATACATAAGAATCGAGATAACAAGTTATCTAATTTCAAATCAAATTTAACATACTAATAATCAAAACTTTGTGAATGATTTGCTGCCTGCCTAAAGTCGCTTAAATTGACATTTTCACTATACTTTAATCTTTCTCTATGCAAGAAAATATACTATTAATCCCAATCCAAAGAATAGGAGTCCTGTATGGCCGAACCCTTATCCTACAAAAAACTGTAACTTTTTCAATTTACTTTTGATGTGGTCTGAAAATTGGAATAGACCGATTGTGGAACTGAATGAGTGACGGTATGCCTAGACCTTGTGATATAATTTAATGCGTGCATACTGTTACACCCAATACGTTTGCCTACTCTAGTTGACGGAATCCCGTTACCATATACAAGACCTATGATTGTAACAGACCATAGACTTTTCTAGATATGACGACCCTTTCTATATTGTGCCCAGGACAAAACCACTTATAGTGATATTGGTGAACCTTGCGGCATTTCTCAACACCTGGAATAAAATAACTGTGTAGCTTAGTAAAGTCAATGGCAACCAAAGCCTCGCCGTGTAAACATTTCTCCAACTTGCTTAATCAATTCCACCACATAAGACAGTAACCTAGTATTTTTATTTACAGCAGATTCAAATGCTGACCGGTTAAAAGGTCAGTGTAAGTATGAAGATGATGAATACTGGGATGGCAAGAAATGTGTTAAAAGTAAGTCTTCACTAACCAGGAGTTGAATATGTCCTTTTCCCTCTATTACTCATTTTAAGAATATCAATTGTGTAAATCGAAATGCAGTAGACACATAAGATATTTCTAGGCGTTATACTTTTGTAAAAATGAAAATACCAGAATTGAAGTTGTTGTTTGTGCTTTCAACCGCAATAAAACTATGTATTGCATTATTTATTAAGTTAGGTTTAAGCTAAGTTTGTATGCGTATTGTTGAGATGTTGATTTTAAAAGTTTGCTATTAAAATAAACTCAATAAATACATTGTACATCACGGCCATTTGTACCAGCGGGAACAGTATTTCTGGCAAAATTGGAGAATCCATCTTACAAACTGCATTCCGTTGTGTTGCAGACCGTGCAGATGATAGCAAGATTTGAATAAATGAGTTTGTCTTAAAATTTCTAATATGTATGAGATATATTACTGTTTCACTCAATCGTTCAAAATATATTCAACCGACATAGTTACGCTTGGGCAACGTAGGTCGCATACAAACTATGCATAAAACCGAATTAAGACAGAACATAGCATCGCATGTAGTACTGTTCCTTAAACGAATTTAGTCGTTTACCGGTACCTAATGCTTTCATTATTTTCATTCGTATAATATATTGTTGATATAAATGCAAAAACATGCAGGAATTTTATGTCTTTTTTTCTTTTCTTTTTTAATCTAGAGAAAGATATATGTGATTACACACCACACATTGTCATCATCGTCATTCTGGTGTTGGTTGTTGTCGTCCTTGTCATCTATTTCGTCTGGACGAAGCTGATTTTCAAGCGAAGATCTGGTCATTTTGGTAATTATATATTTAACATATATGAACATTCAATTTTATGTTCGCTAGTCTTCACATTATGTCTCCTAATTTTTAAAATGCTCAATTCTTGGTAAAGGCACGCACAGTACTTAGAATGACATAAGTATATTACTTCTATCGCAAAAGATTCCATTCAACATATAAAAAATATCCGTTAAGCATCAATTACGGAAATCCAAATGCTCTAAAACATTTGATGGGGACAATGTAACAGGCTCAAGAGTAAATTGTAAACGGGACTTCTTTTATTAAAGTGGAATTATGCACATTGTTTTCAAGTAAAGATCCAGCTGAAATAGGTGTGTGTAAAACGGGTAGAGGAAATAATAGCTTTTGACCCAATACATCAATCTCTTCCTGCTACCAGTACGAAATAATAACTTTCCAAAGATTACTTTTCCTATTTTGACTGGGAGTCAATTAAAAAAACAACTGCATGCATGAGTTGCTTCCCTTCCACTGCCAAATCTCTATCAACAACAACAAAATCACAAGGGAGATCACTGTCAAGAAAGGAATTATTATTTTATTAGTCCATTTGTTTTATTTCTAAAGCATCAACTTCAAATACTAATGCGGTTTAACACATCTAAATCTACAACAACCGAAACTTGCTTTTATAAAACTGTCACCAACAATACACTATGTGTAGTAAGTTGCGCATAATATCACTTTAAATAATTAGGATGCACTCAATTGAAACTTATATAAATCATAAAATGATATTGAACGATGGACCAATAGGTTTATGTGTAACAATGGTTTATCTAGTATATATTAATACTGTATGAAATAATTGGCAGGAACAAGTAAATCAAACTAATAAGAATACTGTCATTGGCTATCTTAAGAATGCAATTGGAGTAGTTTTAGAAAAAAACGTATACATACATACATACAAAACAAAAACATACCATAGAATGAATTAAAGTTTGTAAATGTTCTATATTTTGCAAAATTATAATTAGATAACTAAAATAACCTTAAAATGGACCAGGGCTGAGGAGGTCTCTTAATATGTCATTCTGATTGATACACGCCAGTATTTGTGGACCATCCATAAGTCATTTCATTGGACGGAACATCATTTCATATCTCTCTTTTGGAAAATACAGAAATTGAATAATTTGTAGAGAGGTCTGCCGTTAGTTAAAACCAAATTGTTTTTCTGTAGTATTGAAAATAGCTGTTTCATTTATTACAGGTGTAACATCAAAAGATACAGCTCTTAAACCGTAAGTTAGTTCCCGTTCTATTTCATGCATGACACAATTTGTGTTCGAAAAAAAGTACATCACAGAAAACTTCTTATTTCGAAAATAATGTAGATCGTATCGAATACACAATTGCTTGTAAAAAAAGAATCTTGCAAAAATGTCATAATATTCAATTTTTGAGTTTGTATTTAACTTTCCACAGAAAGACCGAGAACAAAAATTACCTAAATGTTGCATTTGTTGAGGACGAGACAGGCACAGAAAAGCAGGTAGACATGGCCATAGGTAATGAAGAAGTTAGCACACATCCAGCAGCAAATCAGAAGAATGACAAAAGTGATGCAAAGGAGAATAAACAGACCAACAGTAACACAGACGAAAACGACAAAGAACAAGACAACGCAGAAACAAGCGATGAAGAGGTTAGCACACATTCAACAGCAAATCAGGAGAATGACAAAATTGTTGCAAAGGAGAATGAACAGACCAACAGTGACACAGATGAAAACGACAAAGAACAAGATAACGCAGAAACAACCGATGAAGAAGTTAGCACACATTCAACAGCAAATCAGGAGAATGACAAAATTGTTGCAAAGGAGAATGAACAGACCAACAGTGACACAGATGAAAACGAAAAAGAGCAAGATAACGCAGAAACAAGCGTTGAAGAAGTTAGCACACATTCAACAGCAAATCAGGAGAATGGCAAAAGTGTTGCAAAGGTGATGGGACAGAGTAACAGTGACACAGATGAAGATGAAAACGAAAAAGAACAAGACAACGCAGAAACAAACGACAGAGATGCAGTGAAGACTGATTCTACAGGAAAGAATGGAGATGAGGTCGTTGAATCAGATAAAGAAAATGATAAGAATGAAGATGAAGAATCAAAGGAAGAAAATCAAAACAAAAATGAAAATGGTGAATGAAAAATGCTTTAAGGATGACGAAACGGTAAATATTAACACCCATTGTGTTATATAACAACAGAGAACATGTTGAAAAAGCTGATATAATTTTGCTTAAATAAATGACATTCCATAGTGTATATATGCCATATCATATCATATCGTGCTAAAAAAAAAGCGAAATGCTTTTCATCGCGAAAAAATGCAACAAATAGATAAATGCGCATCTTTTGTAGTCCGTTATTTATTTCAACTGCTTTCTAACTAAATAATGTAATACTATGTATGATAATGATACATTTGCTTAAAATGTTTTCGAAGTCATGGGTTTTTAAAGCTGGTGCAATTGTTTTAAACATACCACGGTTGACGATTACTTATGATACTTCTTCCATGACTTGTTACTATCGAATGTTGTGTACAATTAGAATTATAACGAACCAAGAAGGTTTGCTGTAAAATTAGAACAATACTTAACCTCTTCACCCGTTCATGATTCCTGTATATTTACTGCATAATCGGTATGGCCGCTTACAGGTTTCGGGATTAGGACTTATGAACTTCTTTGAGAACGGAGGCATTCTTTTTTAAGTGAGTGAACCTTAGAAACAGTGTTTGTAGGTTTACTTTTCTGTTCATACTTTTCTTGCGGTGCTCAGATAACTAACACTTCAAGCGTCATAGCAATTAGAATATATCATATTTCTTATGTATTATTTCATAATGAATCAAGTTTAACGAAAACCTGATTATTGGATACGAGTATTATATATCTCAAGCGGTTGGAGGCGTAAAATAATCGGTTTCTGGTCAATAATTTGAGTTTTTATTGATTATTTTGATAGGTAGCGAAATGCTTTTCATCGCGAAAAAAATGCAACAGATAGATAAATGCGCATCTTTTGTAGTCCGTTATTTATTCAGATTGTTATTATTTTTTATTGGTAGTCCTTGTAAATATTGTTATGGTTACTCTTATTGTTGATTTTAGAAATACCTATGTATCTCCTTTGATGCAAGAAAGGCTGTGTTTATACAGCGAATTACTTTTATAAATAATTCTTCTTTAATTTGTAACATTCTAAATTGAGTTGATGTACAATGTTTGTTATACTCTCGTGAAAACCCGAATATTTCGCTTTAGCGGGTTTTAACCAGGTTTTGAACAAACATTCTGTTCTTAGAATGTGGATTGTCGCTGGGCGGGCGGCTTGGCGTAAGGAGGCGTCAAACAGGCGGTTTCATGTCATTAACTTTAGTTGGGAATATGTCATTGCCATTAAACCTGTTTTAGTAGATAGCATATACACGGTGGGGAATCACGTGATCAAAATATTCTCTAAACAAAAGTACATCTCAGAAAAAAGTTAGACAATAATGAAAGTCGTTTAGCTGTAAAATGTAAAATAAAGCCTATCTTATGGCAACATAAAAGTATTATAGAACTACACAAGTTTCAATCATAGTCACCTTCCGATTGTGCTGAACACTTCAAGAAAGTGACAAACTTTATTTTTGAAGTGTTCAACGCACTAAGAAGGTGACTGTGATTGAGACCTGTGTAGTTCGGTAATACTTTTATGTTGCCATAAGATGGGCTATATTTTTAAGTAACAGCTAAACGGCTTTCATTATTTTCTAACATTTTTCATAGATGAAGTTTTGTTTAGAGATTATTTGAACAATGTGATTCCCCACCGTGATATAGGGATTTGGGATTGCTGTTACAATGTACGGCTTCATGAGTTAATGTCAAGGTTAGAGTTAGGAATGAGTTATTGCGATTTAAATTGTTGTGTAGGTAGCTTATTATAAAGATGAAGCGTGATATGTCTTTAAGATCCAATGGGATCAAGGTCGGGTTATCTGTTACTAAAATAGTTAAAATGTCGTGTAGCTTATATCGAGATGTAGCTTATGACTGCTTTTCGGATCAATGGGGTCAAAGTCAAGAGTATTGTTACTTAAAATATTTAAAAAAACAACAACAGTATTTAGCTTTTATCTATGTAGTCTACTTGCCTACATACCTGTTTAAATGTTGGTTGCACACCGGCAAATTGCTAGAGGCACATCCGGTGATTATTTACCTTTAAAAAAGAAACAACTACCGCTTGCTAAATGTTGAAAACCTGGTTTTGTGGCATTGCCTCGTTTCTTGCTTTGTCTGCTTCATTTTTTTAAATACGGTATTATACTGTGATCGAATGGTTATGGTATATGAATTGTAATTACTAAACCTCTCATTGATTGAGAGTCGTGCTTTCGAACCCAAACTACCAACGTGACTCTTTATTGTAGACAGTTGGCAGTTTCATACAAAAGATTGAAAACAAGCACAAGTCCTTTCCAGGGACGATAATAAGGAAACCTGCATATCACTGAAATACTGTTGAACCTAGAAAAAGTAATCAGTTGTAGTCTACACTTCACTACTTAAAATCTAAAAGAACAGCAAAATAAATTTTGCTTTGAAATAGTAAACAGAATATTTACGATTTGTAAGTCAGTTCGTTATTATTTCAATATAACAAAGGTCGCTGTCTTATACTGCAAGTAAAACTAACTCGAATTGATATCAGAAATAATAAATTTAATTATGTTAGAAGTAATTGTGTTGTAGTCTCATAAAACATGTACATGAAAGACATAACTATTGTTATTTACTGACAAGCCATAAATTGTCAGCATGATGTTTTAATTTTTCTATTGTAAATCACTTTGAGAGCGCATTAGGCTTATTAAAACCCAAATGAATAACTCTGTAAGTAGTTCAAATACATTAAGTGTAGGTTTAGTCGTTTTAATGTTCATTCGCTTGACATAAAGTTTATACAATGTAATAAAATATACAATGCATTCCAAACATCAGTCGAGCTTATTTCTTTTATATAATTTACTTGTCTTTTCAAACGTGAAATTTATTTACTAAATCCCTCATAAACTTTGCTTTTTAAATCCATCCGTCTTGTTTACTCTTTCAAAGAGTATTATTTGTAAATCTGGCTTGCTGCAGAGTAACCTAATATGAGTAATGGTTTACTTATGAAGAAAGCAGCATGGAGTAAAAATTTCTCAGTGGGTATTAATAGTTTCAGACCCATTCAATTTACATATTTCTCTTCTATGAATATATATATATATATATATATATTATAATGATAATAAATATGAAATTAATACGTTGCTGTTTCATTTTTATTGCTA
>JAUMHA010413977.1:0-10629 GCA_032359765.1 Saxidomus gigantea
ATCTATGATTTTGCAGCAGCAGCAGCAGCAGTAGTAATATCTATGATTTTGCAGCAGCAGCAACAAAAGTTTTATCTATGATTTTGCAGCAGCAGCAGCAGTAGTTATATCTATGATTTTGCAGCAGCAGCAGTAATATCTATGATTTTGCAGCAGCATCAGCAGCAACACTAGTAACAGCAGTAGTTATATCTATGATTTTGCAGCAGCAGAATCAGCAGCAACAGCAGTTGTAGCAGTAGTAATTTCTATGATTTTGTCACATGCATTCAGCTGTTTTCAAAAAATGGTTTCGTTTTAGATGCAATGTTTTAAATGTAATAACATGACTGCTAATGTGATATTTACAGTCTTTGAAGAGTAAACATCAAAGGGTTAACGGGTAGACGCAATTGATTTTCACCTCGTAATTATACAAGAAATTTACGTGCTGTTTTGCAATTTATAATTACAAAAAGGGAGGTAACCAGGTACTCAAACCTTTGACTGAAAATAATAGTGTTGTAACTTTAATTAACGAGCCATCGTCAATTTTTTGTTGAAGATAATGACCTAAAATTATCAAAGAAATATTGTGACTTTTGCAACTTAGAGACTCTTCAATAAGATAAAACATAAACACAATTTTAATGTTGAAGAAAGAAACTGCTTGCATGGCAATGTCAAAGAAATTTTAGAGGAAATGATATAAAATATCACTTTAATGTATTTTAGATGTTTGCTCAAACTTTGAAAAAGTGAAACTCCGGCTCCGTTTATCTAGAAAAAAGACTTGAACTGTTTTGCGATCTATTTCTGAAGACAAAATTACTTGTATTATATTGATACTTCAAAGAACCTGAACGAGACCCGCGGCCATAATCAATTAGAATTTGCATGCAAAAGACAAGTTTAGAAACAAAAAGTGATAATGTCTCCTACAGACACTGAAATCACCGACATGGTAATAAATCACCGACAACAACCAATAACCACCAGAAAACATCAGAAACTAATCTAGAAAGGAGTTAATGTTTGCACGCCATGTAACGCCTCATTTCTCCGGATCATATGAATACATTTCACTGAATAATTTTATCGCTTTGGATTTTTTAGAATGATATATGCCACATGTCCATGGCAATTATCCGAGCACCTGTCATCC
This sequence comes from Saxidomus gigantea, assembly GCA_032359765.1. Lineage (NCBI taxonomy): Eukaryota > Metazoa > Mollusca > Bivalvia > Venerida > Veneridae > Saxidomus > Saxidomus gigantea. The sequence goes on from JAUMHA010413977.1 coordinate 1,145, forward strand.
GGGGAACTAATAATTAGGCATTGATTTTGTCAGCGGTGACATCATCTATCATATTTTGTTTATTTTCTAGAATAATTGCAATTTCCTGCAAGGTGAATGCAGAAATATTGATTTGAGCATTACGGGCTATTAAACATATACTGTTGAAGTTTCACATTCAATTACATAATGGGCGATTTTATCAGATAATTAGCTTTCAAGGAAATATGCAAGTCAACTCTGTTGGCGCTTTTCCTCCTTCTCTGCAAGAAACTTTTAACGTGAAATTATTCCAGAAAACTGTAAACTGGATACATTTCACGACACAAAAAATTCACTTTTTGATGAAAGACGAATTTTTAATTTGCGGATTTAAAATTTGGATTAGGAGAATCATCTTCATTAATTCATTAAATATATGAGAAATTAATCTTTCGCGACATTTTAGAATTAGCGAAATGGGAAATCGCGAAAATAAGCAAAATGAAAATCTTCGCGGATATGAGCCAAAGTACAGTTCGTTAATTGAAACATACCTGAATGCTGTGGCCGTTTATCGAAGGCAGTGACGATGATTGTGTACGATCTCTGAAAAAGACAACAGGAAAAACATTTTTACTGCTTACATCATAGTGTAGTAGATAACGTTTTATGGTTTTCCTCAATTTCATCAAATAAAAAAGAAGCAGACAGAGCGTCATTATCCGGATCGAATGAATTGTGTGAAGATCGTTGATTGTCACTGTTATTTTCAAGGGTGTTCCTCTGCTGAATTGCATTATCGTATTTCCCTTTACTGTTTGAAAAATCACAGTCCGTTCACGTACATATACTTTTGTCTGTTCTTGAAATTTCTTAAACATTTTTCTCACTGTGGATGCAAAATATGGATAAATGATCTTATAACAACGTGTATATTGCACTATAGATGCTGTAAGAAAATCGGTCTTCTTTTCGTTCTTGTTTGACGCGAAAACGTCTTTGAGTACTTATGAACGACATTAAATGAAAGCACGGCCATATTTTAATGTTTTAAACAGAACCACTTTGTCGATTCATTTTTCTATAATCCAGTCGAGATCAGACAAAGGGTTCTTTTCTTATAATGGAAAATGCATCAATGTACATTAGTAGGTATTCTTAGCTTGCACAGTTATCTTCATAAAAACGCTAGATCTCAAATTTTGTCAAGTATCGGTGGCTTAAAACGTTTTACTTATCAATCGCATTAATAATCGTAATTACTCGGCAATTTCCGGCAAACTTCGGATAAAGGTTTTGGTTTCAATCTCACTACCTTCTGAAATAGCATCACAGAAATTGGGATCAATATTGACTCCAGAAGCTTAAAGCTGTCTTCACAATCGATAAAAGTTTCAAAAGTAATGAAATAAATTTGAATTGATTAAAACTTAAATGCATGCAAATTGTTGCAGCCAAAGCTGTTCGTGTCTTGAAATAAAAAGATTATTGAACTTTTATTTGTAATTTCATCACGAGTAAGGGAAAGAGAACGTGCATCATTTTGTAGAATAATCCTGAAAAAAGTTTTCAACTAACAATGTATCTGTATAATTCCGTCACCCATCATCCTGTCTGGAAAAAGTACAAATGTTGACTTTTAGTGTTGTTTATTTACTGACATGGAATGAATTGAATGTCATGCTTCACTGATTCAGACAAAGTTATTTTGCACTACCTTTTATGTGATAACCGGTTACGATGCGGGTTATGTTTGGTACCGACGATAAAAGAAGAGTTTTTATTCCAGACATTGGTTCGTTTCCGAAACACCGTTAGACTAGACGTGTTATATTCGCGATTATGTTATAGGGCTTTTATTTGCGATATTCATGAGATAAAGCTTCTGTTTTTTCGTGATATACATTTCATGAAGATACAGAAATACACATCACAACATCAAATCTTGACAAAAATACTTTTTCATCTTCTATTTTGTTGTTGAGTGGCCTTCGAAAATATAAAGAGTTTCCACCATATTGCGATAAGCATGAGTTTAGAAAACAGAACATAATCTTTATTTTATTATGTTTCCGATAAGCATCTTTTACAGACTCTACACCATGAATATTTCGACCTTGAACTAAACTAGGAAAGAACAATCTGGCATGCATACAAGTATTGCAAAAATATCCGAGATATTTACTACGAGTTACTACAAAAAGCTTTTACTTTCGGTGAATTAAATGGGATTTTAGATTGAACATGCAGATAAGTGGTTCGATAGCGGCATCCCATGAAAATGAACATTGTCTGTTCAGTTATAAATCACAGCACGCAGATTTTCTACTAAATTCAAGCATTATGGATACGCCATAAAAGTTTTATTGAACTTTTTTCATCAACTGAAATTTTTGTGTGACAGACAATGCGTGTACAGATGCAGAAGTAGCTATTTTATATGTAAATTAATAACGGGTCTGTGTTTAAAAACGCGGTGCCCGGCCCCGCGCTTAGATCTACATTATAAATATGTTTATTTATAAAGCCCTAGACGTCTTTACGCTAAATACCCTGTTTTAATTCAACGAAAAATATCTAATTAAATGTAATAAATAATAATTAAAGAAAAAATAAATCAACATTTCACCGCCTTTACTTGCCTTCATGCTTCATTCCTTGACATTTTAAAGACACCATTTACGGTCACGTGCGCATCAGGAAAAATAAAATAGACAGAAATTGCTATCATTTGAGCCTACGGTCGTCTTTAAATGGGGTTAAGCCAATCTCTACAAATTAATTGAATATTCTCTACTCGATATGAAGTCAGGGAGATGCCCCTATCTGTAAGACACATGTGTGGATAAAGGAAGAAAATTAATTAAAATGTAATTATGTGTAATCTTTATTGATTGCATTCAAATTTATCTTGAAAGTCGCTTCAACTCTTGATAAAATTCTGTCACCTATTCCAGCATTATTGTTATATTAAAATGAAAAATTGAATAAGAGCGAGGCATTGCCGCCTGCACGAGATTACAGAAAATTGCCGAAAAAAGGTGCACATGAAGGGTATAAGAATGTTGATTCATTTCGTTGGTATGACGAGAGTCGGAACGATTTTCAGATCTTTTCTATATTAACTACACTTTTGTAAGTACACTTGTACTTTGTAAACTTGCACAAAAGGTTCGATTTCATCGTCTCGGGTAAAATTATTTATAGTCTCAGTCGACCCTGGGGGTACTTGCCACAACCCCATTGATTTCAACGGCGATTTTTAGATTTTTTCCCCTATGATAACCTTTTACGCATGTATAAAACATTTGATTTCATTGGCAAAGTAATAAATCTCGGATGTCATTAAATTTTCATAACGTGTGTTTATCATGTAAACACCGTCACATAATCAAATAAGGTTTCTTTGAACATCTGATCCTCTGTTTGGTTCTTCATTAACACCTTACACAAAACAATTATCACTTCGAAATCTCATGACCAGCATCTGACTTTCTATAGGAATTTCGCTCGTGGTTTCGATGTCAGCTCTACTTTGAATCGCGATGAATCAATAGGTCGCACGACATTTGCATTTCGGACATGCGCACTGAAACCCCTTTTCCATAGAAACAGACTAATGAAGTTTCTCCGTGAATCATGCGTAAGTTTGATTGTAAGATCATTTCTTTTGAGAGGTTGATGCTTAATTGATGTATTAATTATATTGTATGATAACGTTCCTTTGATCCGTCTGTCTGACCTTAATTAAATGAAATATCGACTAAGACCAGTGAATAGTGAATTGTATGCGGTGTATTTACATCATTTTATTATATATTTTTTATCTTTGTGTTGACGGAATTAAATGACCAAAATCACTATGCATTAACTGTTTTTCCACGTATTTGTGTTTTATTTGAACTTTTACTAGTCACACAACTTTATTTCCTGTCGATGTTTCTTTTTTCAAACCAAGGAAACAAATGTAGCTCATGACAAATTTTGCGTTTTTTTGCGCTTCAACGAAAAACTATAGATTTAATGTATGAACGTTTCCATAAAAGTTTGATTTATATCGATTAATATCGGTTCTTTTGAAGATTGTCGAAATTCAATTTTTCTAATCAAACCTGTCGCACGTACGAGTTTCTGAAGACAAATTTTGGAATCATTCACTTTAATCTCATCGAACTCTATTGAGCGGCGTATGAATTATTGATACTAGTGATATTTGATGCTGTGAGGCTCATTCCGAAGTCTTCATGATCCCAAAGGAAATCTTCAAAAACAAGAAGATAGAAACTACATATAGGACCTAATAAAAAACACCTTTCTATCTCTCAGCAGTGTAACTAAAAGATGATCCAGCGGTATCGCTTTTAAACAAATTTTGTACCCAGTGCTGTGCTGACAACTTCCATATTTCGGACAAAACAGTGCGATTTGCCTATCTGTTTCACTGAAACCGGGCGAAATGTCGTTTATTCAGGTTTATTCCATGAGAAGTTTGGTTATACTCGTGTGAAGACGTCAGTTTTAGCACAACAGGACTCATTTATTTAACCCTGACCATAATAAAGAATTTGAATGGACTTGCCCGTCTTTTAATTTGGCCAGTACCATTAGTTGCACACAGGGGTCCTAAAATGAATAGCGAACTGTGTATCGATTGTGGCATGTTGATCAGGTAATCTGAACGAATCACTAGCCTTTTGCAGACTAAGTTTGAAAACCATTCTCTTTACAATAGAATGTTACTCCAGATGCAATATATGCTTCCAAAACTTTTATCATCTTTTATTTGTCCTGTATTCTAAAGATTTCCAAACTGTTGGTCTGTTCAAACATTAGTCTTACCAAGGATATATACGACTGTCTTTTCATTAAATTGCAAACCGACCTAAACTTTCAAAGACTTGCATTGTAAAAAGTGTCTATGTTTATCCTTACGTTCATTTAAATTGCAAAGTGTTGCTTTGCCTTTGAATTGTTAATGGCATGAATTTTCCTTCGATTAACAGTTTAATTGCAAAGGGTACATGTATTTCGCTTGACTTGCGCATTGATTGTGTAACGTTATGAATAATTACATTCTTTTATTTGCACTTTAGTTGTGTATGTGGATGCCATTTCAATTTCCCTGATCTGCACTTTAATTGTAAAAAAGTGTTGCGGTTTCTGTTGTTTATTTTCTTAACCGAGAATCGTAGTTTTATATAAGCTGAGAATAGATAGTATATATTCACCTTAATGTTTATTATATTACCTATTCAAAACATGTTCCTTCGTCGGTGTATGTAACCCCTGACAATACCTGGCACACAAATAATAAATAATAGGAAAATATGCTTTCCTCGAGGATAAAAATAACAGATCGTGGGAAAATAGTAAGGTTTCTCGTACCTGGAAAATTTGCAGAACGCAGCAATTCAGTGAAGTACCTGAATATATGGAACGCCCCGACTGTCTTGTGTTGATAATTACGACGGGAATCACAAGATCAAAATAATCTCTAAACAAAGGTAATTCTATGAAAATATTAGAAAACAATAGAGCCGTTTTGCTGTAAATATAAAATGAAGACTATCATGTGTCAACATAAAGATACTTAGAACTACACAGGTCTCAATCATAGTCACCTTCCGATTATGTTGAACACTTCAAGGAACTGAAATAAATTATTTTTGAAGTGTTCAGCACAATCAAAAGGTGACTGTGATTGAGACCTGTAGTTCTAAACTACTTTCGTGTTGCCAAATAATAGGCTACATTTTACATTTACAGCTAAACAGCTTTCATTATTTTCTAACAGTTTTCATAGATCTACTTTTGTTTAGAGATTAATTTGATCAGGTGATTCCCCACCGTGATAACATAAATAAAGGATTTCTTATCTGAGCAAAAAACTTGCTCGGTCATATGAGAATAGTTAAATACTGAAGGTAAACAACCTCAATCTGTCAGTCAGTGAGCAAAACGATACTACTATTTAAACAGAGCACCAGTTCAACTTTCACCATAAGACAGTACGGGCGTTCCATACGAATAGAGATTTTCTTTGATTACGTTCACGTTTTCTATCTTATCTTTCAACATTTATTTACATTGTGTACATCAGTTATATCTTCATTTCATTTCTGTCTATCAAATGAATTAAGGAGATTCTGTTTCAGTTTTGTTGTCAGCAACCATCCGTTGTACATAATTATGCGCAAAAACTGTTTTTGTAAATATCCTAAGCGATTTCCAGCTAATCTTAGAGACATTTAGAAATGCATTCCTATCTTCTTGAAACTGTTCGACAAGCTTCAAAGAGAGAAATTCTAATAAGACCCCCCCCCCTCCCAAAGTTATAAAATGGACTTGCCCATCCTTTACTTTGGTCAGTTCCATCATTTTTTCAAAAGGGGTGCAAACTGAAAATCTACTGAGTACAGACCATGACTAGACTTCACGAATGGTACAGGCTGATAATGATCTGTACTATAGTCGCAAAGGTAAGATCATTTGCAAACATGGAGCAAGGTGAAGGTCAAAGGTGAGAGTAATCAATGTGGTCACGGATATACTCGGTGGAGGATTCAACCCGGCCTGCGTGTACCTAAACAACCATGCTATTCAAACGATGAATGTGATAGTAAGTTTGTTGTTGTTGTTGTTTTTAGAAGAAGAAACGAGTCGATTGGTTGATAAACATTTAAGCTTTACCGGAGATTGTATGAATCCGAGAATTTGGCGGCCCTGATTATTTCCGAGATGAAAAAATTGATTACCTAAACCGATTGCTAAAATAGTTAATATAGTTTTCTGCGAGCTTTTTTAGGGGAATCACCTCATATTTATACTTAGTCCGTGTACCTGGTTATCACTTTGTTTAATTATATTTCATTCGGATATAATTACCACTGTAACTTGCATACCCCAGTTTATAAGACGATTTAGAGAATAACAACAGACAATTCTATTATAACCAGACTTAAAGTCTTATAACTGATTGACTTAATACAACAGACAATTCTATTATAACCAGACTTAAAGTCTTATAACTGATTGACTTAATGCGCCATTGCAAAGTATATACATGCAGCTTTAAGCAGTTGATAGCATGCATCAGCATCTAATTCGTATGAGTTTCTTTTATACAACATTGCTGAAAAGATAAAAAATTTATAAACGATGCAAAATGTATGTACAATGTATTTTGGCATTTTAATCAACATGATAATACATATGTACGAAGACTGCCCCTTAATTGTTATGGCAAGCCAAGTTAGGCGCTACGGAAATATCTCCAGTATTGTAATGTAATTTGAGAAATATTTTGGTTAGAGTACCAATTCCACTTGTTTTCTGCATACAGCCACTGTAGAAACCAATCAGCAAAAATTACTCGAAATATTTTGTCATAATTTGTGAAAGAGAAGTGAGTTATTTTACCCAAAAGGCTTATTTTACAGACAGCAGTGACATGAATTGATTTAATCTATCGTTTAAATATAACTTTAGTATCCATCAGTTTCTGTCAATGCTCATGTCTCTGGTATGGAGTACCAGATGTTATTGTCAATGCACTTCGTAATAATGTCATCCGTTTGTTTTCAAGCTTGCAGTCGCAGATATTATTCGTGTTGTCTTGATTTCACTTATACTATATAATAAATATGAAGACATATTTTAGTTTTTTAAATCCTTGGAGCACTTTACGCATATATACGTATGTATATCATGTCTTTTTCGATTTAAAAAGCAATGTAAGGAATGATTTTTGTACTAAATAATGGCCATGTTCGCACGTAAGACATCTTTCTTAGTAATATAAGAGCATCAATCCAAAGTGCTCAGGGGACTTTAAGGTATGCATATTTTGAGTGGAATTATTTGTACAAGAACAATTTTCTATCTCAAAACTATTCATTGTGATGCGTGTTCAATTTTCCGAAAATCATAAAAGGCTTTTGACCAATTTCTTAAATTTAAATAGAAAAAAAACATTTAAGCAAACTCTGCTAAATTGGCCATACATGTTTGCTGAACTAGATACTTTCGAAACTACATCTTTTCTATTATACCCGAATGAGACACAGTTCGAAAGCATGTACAGTTTTTCTGCTGTATTAAGTTTGCTTGTAAAGAGGAAATGTAATCCGACGAACTGCAATAAATATTGCATTACCTGGCTACTCGAGTGACGCATTCTAAGCCATCAGAAGGCAACAATGTGTTACAATGTGACATGGAGAACAAAACAACAAATTAAATTGTACACAGGAAGCTGTTTGATTGCTTTGTGTTCAAGCTAGACCGCTTTGATCTGTTTATTTATCAGTAGAAATAAAAGAGAATATCTGCACATTGAAACAAACATATCTAGGAAAACTAAATATCTGTGTTCGGTACGAATATCAGCCAAAAAGTGAAACATATTCCAAAAAAAAATATTGATTTAGAGTAAATATCATTAAAGGCACACACAAAGCAATCGTAACATTTAAGCAAAATCTAAAACAATTGACTTTGGAATAAATTGGTAAAGTCATATGATCAGTTTTAATTAAATCATATGTTCTATATTTACTATAAAACAATGTTAACGTATGTCCTTCTGTCGTTTTTATGTCGCTTCTGCAGAAAGCGTTTATTGTTTTTTTGCATGCAATATCATTAAAAAATACTTTTCAATATTTATGCATGCACTTCAGATGTAAAAAGCAACGTTAGGGATTTTTTGTATCAATGAATAACGGTAAATGTCTTGGTATTACAAGTGATACCGCTTACTGTAACATCCCAAATTGATCATTGGGCTTTAGTATAAAGGAGATATAACTCTTCCTTTCGCTTGCAAAATAGATTTCGTATTCGGCTAAAATTCCTGAAAAGACGTGTCCGTCTGTCAGTTTTAGGCAGTACCATGAACTGTTTGAAGGGAAGCCCACAGACAAATCATCGACTGAACAGATTGAATGAAGATTTAAAAAAAGATCAGATTGCGTGGATGTATAACTTTTGTTTTGTTCCGTTGCCTGCCGTATTTGAACAATTTTCTATGTCAAACTCAAAGCTTTGTACATTATTGCAATAGTTGTTTCATTTTTTTCAATGTAAGTCTTCGTCAAATCAAGTTTTACAAAACAAATTCGTCAAACTTTTTATGATTATGATTATTTAAACGACTTCAGACAACCCATTTTTCATTTACTGAATGTGCCCGCAAGAAAACTTATTTTCATTAACAAACATGTTTAAAAGCTGCTTGCTCGCAGTTTCTGATGAAAAATTTCACTTTCTCAAAAATGATATATTAAACATAAAATGTACAACTAATGCAGGTGAAAATCTACATAGCAATTTGAAAATGTTGGTGAAATTGGTTTAACCGGTACACTATATGGTTTTATTATATATCTATAATTATTTTGCCAAAAATACAGCCTATATTCAACCATCAAATATATATATTCCATATATATTCAAAACAAACAAATATTCGCTATATACATTGAGTGTATGCAACGCTAAAAAATATAATTTGGTAGCGTATA
>JAUMHA010413999.1:0-10628 GCA_032359765.1 Saxidomus gigantea
GTGAAGAACAAGATTATTCGGAGTACCTAAAAATATCTGGACACTTGGAAATATTTTTGTTGAACATGCCAGGTGTATCTGGTACAGCTTTACTGTTTAAAAGCCAGTTAATATACACAGACTGTATCATGTTTGTAAGTTACCCAGCTATTTCTTCCTACAGTTGTGACCATTACTAATGCAAGGCTTGTGAAGGTTGTGTACTAATAATAATATGTTCCCTCCAGGTCCAGGAGCCAGAAACTGATACTCCAAATGCTCTTTCCATTACTGTGCTTCCAAAAATTGCAAGATTACCTTGTATGACAACAAGAATAGATGTGGCACTTTGTAGATCTGTTTGCACTATTAAATAGTGAAACAATCTACCTTCCTGTATACTTCTAGGGGATAAGAAACTTAATTCTAAGTACCTCTTGAACATTGAACTTTAATATTTTAAAATCTTTGTTTTTCAATCTGTCTGTTGTAAAGTTCATTATTTACAAACATAGTAATAAATAGACTTTCAACAATTTGATTGTTGTTCTTTAACTGATACATATTGTTTTGAAGCATGTGTGGAAATTTTTTAATGGAAAATATAGATTACAACACAAATATACACAGATAATGAACTTATAATTGCAAAAATATTAAAAGTGTATTGCACAAGGTTCAATACAATAATTCTCAAATCTGCATCTGGTAAAAGACCATCTGTTTTCTTTCAATTTTATGTACTTCTGACAAATAAATACAACTTCAACAGTTTACACTTCATCTTTACTATAATGTCAATAAAGTTTAAACTAGATAAACTACTTCACTGACAACCCAAAACATGTAAATGACCCTTAGCCTAGACAGATAACAATTATTGTCCTATTCAGAACTAAACTCAGTCTTGAGTGAAACAAACTTATGGAGCATTTTAGTGTATTCCGGGATGAGGAAGCACATGGTAAATTGATAAAACCAAGACAGAGTTATGCATCTTAAAACAAACTTGCAGCTCTTAAAAAAATGTAGTGTCGGTAAGTCCACAAGTTTTTCGGGTTGTGTATAATGTGGTATGATGGTACTATAAGCAACGGACATACACAAGCATAACTGTACACTGATTAAGGGCAAGTATTTAATGGTGCACTACCCTGTTTAAAACTTACCCTGATCTATAGCAAGCTAAATGTATTGCACTATGATGCTACTGCAGTCTGAAATAATGTATCAAAATAGGAAGAGAATTCTCACATCTGAAGAGTGGTAGAAATAATATATAACTTATCTTTCTGAGGTCTTGGTAAAGATTCTACTGCTTTTGATCCATTAATTTTGTTTTGTTGAAACATGCCACAATAACTGTTTTGTATAAAGTGATTTTGCAAATAATCTCGTTAGGTAATTTATATCTAATAAACAAAAGGGGAAACTATGGACTTTTTTACGATATCTACAACACATTTAAAAGCCGAAAGATGATCCATAATTTTCTTTCAAATAGAAAACCAAACAAGAGGGCCAAGATGACCCTATATTGAGTACATGACCTACCCATGCCCAAATGGGATTGATATTTGGCAGTTATTTTCCTTTTAAGATTTGAAACAGGAAAACAAAACCTCATTGTTGTAAGGAATCTTTGTATAAGCCACTATTGTCATGTCATTATCTATTTAGCTATAATTTGCTGACACGCCAAGATCTTTTACTAGCTCAATAAAAAAACATATAGGAACGAGTCAAAAATGTTTCATCTGAAGTACTTTTTATGTCCAACTCTGCTGACAGTCCTCCTACTTTTCACTTCTTCCTGAATATAAAAGGGTCTACATTAGTTGGTGCTTTCTTATGAACAAGTATTAGATGTTCTTTAAGATGATGTTTCAGACGAAAATCTTTAGGACACAATGAACATTTAAATATCCTCTCTCCAGTGTGAACAGAGTTATGCCTGATTAAATGTTGTCGATTATTATACACTTTTCCACATATTGTGCACGGATATTCCTGTTCTGGTACCACCTTTTCCACAGTGTTAGTGTCATAAAAATATCTGTAACCTTTATGAAAAAAACTTTTTTCCACACTGGCATTTGTTGAACTGTCTGGTGCGGAAACAATGAAGTCTGAAGTTGAACAACCAGTCCAACTTCCTGTCCTGGTGTCACTGTGTGCTGAACCAGTCAATTTTTCGAAACAAGAACCTGTCACACTCAAGACTGGTACTTTCCCACTAGGATGTGAACTTGTTCTCCTTGCTGCTGTGTCTTCAGTTATGCTGTACTCTGGAAAAAAAAGAAACCATGTGCTAACCAGTCTATCCAATACAGTTCTACTTTATTCTGTGGATTAGATATACATAATTATTCAATAAAACAGTATATTTAAAGCAAATGCAAAGCAAATATTTCAGCAATAACTTTACTATAAACCAATACAACAAACGAGGAAACTAAAGACTTCTTTTACAAAATCTGCAACACGTTTCAAGGGCAAGAGATGATCAATAAATTTTTACAAATAGAAAGGTGAACAAGAGGTCCAAGACACTGGTCTCAGTATTGAAGCTGTAACCCAAACACTGCATCTTGGTTAAAAATAGTATTGACTATAATATGTCATTAAGAAGGTAAGTATAAGAACGTTTACGAACCTTCCCAGATTCAGCCTCTATAAATTCATCTAGGATGAGACCTATTTTAATTAAATTTTATGCACATAATATAGCCAGTGTTAATGTTTTCCGTAAAATTTCACTTCAAGGCCCAAATGCAAACTGTTTTGAAACAGCGACTGATAATTAAGTTATGTTTCCAAAATGTTCACCATTTTTCACTAAATCTGAATAAAGCTCGCACATTTCTGACCCTGAATCCTTCCCCAAAAACAAGCATTTAAACAATGTGTCATCTAAATGTTACACAATTTTCACAGAAATGAATTTGTTAACTATTTCCACTAACCTTCAAGTTTTATGTAATACTGTACATAATTTGACCATGTGACCTTGTTTTTGACCCCAGGTGACCAAGATTCGAACTTAACCTAGAAATCATAGACAAATATTCTGACCAATTTTCATGATGATTCAGGTTATTAAATGTGGCCTCACAGAGTGTTTACATGGTTTGAATCTAATTTGACCATGTGACCTAGTTTTTCACCTAGCTGACCCAAATTTGAACCTGACCTAGGAATCACTGAGACAAACATCCTCACCAATTTCCATGATGATTGTGAGATAGATGTGACCTCTAACAATGTTAACAAGGTTTTTCTTTTATTAATTTTGACTGTGTGATGTTGTTGTTGATCCCAGTTGACCAAGATTCAAACTTGACCTAGAAATCATAGAAACAAACATTCTGACCTATTTTCTTGCTGATGATCAAGTTATAAAAGTTGCCTTTAAAGTGCTTACAAGGTTTCTCTACAATTTGACCTTGTGACCTAGTTTTTGACCCTGACCTAGTCTCAAACTTTACTTAGCTTTCATAAAGACAAACATCCGGATCAAGTTTCATGTAGATCAGGTAGAAAATATGGCCTCTAGCTAGAGTGCTTACAAAGTTTTTCTATAATTTGACATAGTGACCGACGTAGTTTTAAACCCTAGATGACCCAGAATCAAAAACGACTGAGATTTCCTCAATGTGAATATTGTCACTGTGAGTTTCTTTAAGATTTGGACTAAACTCCTGATCTGTGCTTTAAAGAAATTGTTGACAGATGGACAGATGTATGCCGGACATTGATGCCAGAAATAATTGTCCGCAATAGCTCACCCTTGAACACTCCGTGATAAAGCTCAGGTTGGCTAATAAGGGAACATTACAAAAATTGTGAAACTATACAAAATTACATCTCCCTATCATTTAAAAGTGGGTATATGAAGTATGGAAGTCAATAGTCAATCCAGGCTGAGTGAACAGTCCCATAGTTTACATAATTTTAATTATTAAAGTGTATACTAATTTGAATGCATTGGGTATTAATGTAACAGTTTCAGCTTAATTAAATCATAAAATGAAAGGTCATAGAAGAAATCATATCAATATAGAATTGTCATACTAAGAAAGCACAGACAACATTTCTCATTGATACTTGTTTATTTTCCCATTCTAAAAATCACAATTCACAGTCATAAAAATAATCATTTTTGTGATTAAAAGCTTACAAGATAAAATTATCAATATCACATAGTAATATACTACAATTTTTCTCACTGATCAGAAATGTCCGTTAAGTGCAAATTTTGAAAGGCAAGTCATAAAAATAATTCTAAAATAATCAACATAAAATACAGTCTTGTACAAGCAGGAGTGTTCACTAAAAGATATTCAAAACAAAAATGCTCCTAACCGTCATGATATTTGTTTCAATATTGGTGGTAATGACACCATAACCTTTGATACAACTGCTCTCATGTTTAACATAAATTTACCTTGACCTTTGACCTATGTCAAAATAAAGCTGTTAAATACAGGTCACAAAAAACCTCCCTACACATTTTGAAGTTTCAAGGCCAAATAGTTCTCACTTACTGGATAAACCGGTTTACTGTTTTCAGTACCAAGAACTTGATCTTAAATTTGACCTAAAATTAAAAAGGTCATCTGCTGGTCTTGCACACTTCTACCCAAGGTTTATGAAATCAGGCCTAAGCCTTTAAATTGTGTTTTTAATCAAAAACCCCTGTAAATTCACTGTGACCAAGGGCGTTGTAACCTCAAAAACTTTAGTAAGTGCATATCAGGAAATGTTTTCTTTTTCAAGGACTTTTGACCTTCACATTCAGCATATTACGGACCTTGGAAACACTTCGTCCTCTACTGGGCATGACCAACTTGCTTACTAAGTCCCAAGGATCCTAGGCCAAAATTGTGTCCCATTCCTGACCAGAAACCATTTGATTGGTGAACTTTGTGACTAAGATGTTCAAAAAAGAAGTTTGCTACTTTTTAATTTGGGCTGGGAAACATAAGCGTTTTTCCTTTAAACATACATGTACTAATTGACTAAAAATAAGACTTGAAAATTCTTTTAAGTTGAAATTACCTGGAGTTATTAGCATTGGTGCAGCACTGAATGCAATACAAACTGTGTGTGTTAAGATTATATAAATCAATTACAAACCTACAAGAACATGGCAGTGAACCTGTAACCTAAATTCTCAAACAATAACTGTTTCAAAGAACAATGTTACTTTTTATGTGTCTAAAAACTGTTCACTTCCATTTTAATGAGAATTTGTATATGTGCATCCATTTACATAAATTACAGAAACTACCCACATTTATAAATAAAAGGAGTAAGGCAAGGAGAACACCATTTTCAGTGGCATCTATCATCAACGAGTATACCCGTAACTTAACATTTTTACAAGCCACCTAACCTGATTAACTTTTTGTCAATTTGGTGTAAAATCAATACAAAACCCTCTTAAAATATGCCTCAACCACCTATCGGCCATGCCAAGTAATATGTAGTGGTATAGAGTTAATCAGCAGTTATCAAATTATCACTAATGATAAAGTTTGTTTAATCATATTAAGTAATCATTTTAAACAGTAAAGCCACATTCATCGATCCAAACCCCTTAATGAATCAGCAGGCCATAATTATACTCTGTTACAATAATTTGGAATATCTTTGACCACTCTAGTATTTGTGAAAGACATGACCCTATACTTTCTTGCTTCTGCCTGCTTTAAAACATTGTTTACCCCAAAAAATTAGATACAAGTTAAATGTGTCCCAATCTATAACTGACATTTTCTATAAATCCTCAACATGTGCATCATCCGTGTAAGGTATCAAGGTGAATAGCAAAAAATATGTGTAAAGTCCCATTTAAATCCCATAATTACACTAGTGAATTACATATTCTTTATCAGCAGTTTACTAGTCTAACGTCTTAATCCTACTGCTGAATCATGGAATCTATATTCATATGTCTCACAACATGCAGTTTTAAGTGTGTGCTCTGAGTGAATGATTTGTCACAGTACTGACACTGAAAAGGTCTCTCTCCTGTATGGATACGCGTGTGTCTTTTTAAATCGCCTTTATACGTGAATTTCTTTGGACAATAGTTACATCCATACGGACGGAATGAATCGTTGGTTTTATATCCGTGTTGCATCCAGCTGTCAGAGCTGTCATAATACTGTCTACCCGATTTCCCAGTGTCCTGGGATTGCACAGAATCTTGTTTTGAAACTCGTCTTTGTTCTTTTGAGGAGCTGGCAATCTCCACGCCTGAAGGCCGTTTGAATATCGGTGTAACTGTTCGTTTGATCACTTCATTATTATTGGACAAGTCCTCTTCAGAGTTACCAAGACCCAAAGTATATCCTGAAATAACAGTAATACCATAAATATAACAGTCAGAAAATATTCACCATACCAATACAGCTCCAATATCTAGCATTATGGGTTAGTCAACACACCAATACTGCTACAACTAAGGTAAATGGGACACCTGCTCGGTATATATAATCTATGATGCCATGTTACAAAGTTCTTTACACAAATTACACATTTCACTGATAAAAAAACCTTCTACACATCTCCTAATTTGACAAAATGTCACCAGCTGAACCACTTAGTATGCAATTAATTTAAATTGTCCACACATTCATGTACCCTGCACAGACAAGAACTAGTTAAATTTTTATTTTGTGCAGTTTGAAATGTTTTTAGTGATGAAAGAATGTTACATGATTTAAAAGGACCATGTGAAAGTTTCCAATACTGTAGCATTTTCATCCATATTGACATGAGTGTAACATTAAGATGCCCTATGACTATATCTTACTGACCCAGATATAAACACAGACAAGAGACTGTTACAAAGGGAGATAAAACCATAGTTCAGGGTGAATCATGGTTCTTGAATAGACTGTGCTCTTTTGGTATAATGTTAAATTGTATATGAATGCCAGTGAAAGTGAATAAGATATTTGCCAGTCAAATAAACTTCAAACAGGAAGGTAATTCAAAAACTGTTTCACATAAAAGTGATTGTCCCTACACACTGCACTTCTTATTGTCTTATTTATCTGTAAAATTTATTTCTTAAATTTTGCTAGACTGTCCTTAACCCACCTCTACCACACTGAATCTCTAAAATAGACTTGCCAATGCTTCCATATGTATAATCTTTGATGGTTTAAAAGGGTCCCTAAAAGGTTTATTGACTAAATAACAAACACTGTAAAACTTGGTGCAAAGCCATGCAGGCTGATCATGATCTGCACTGGTTACAGTGGCAAAATTCACTAGCCAGCAACAAGGTAAATACCAATTACTGGTGTAGTGATCAAGAGGTAAGCTGGAAAAATATAACTCACAAACGAGATCCCAAAGTTGACAGAATCATGGTTCTTATAGAAATTATTCTACTGTCATAAGGTGTCCTCTACTCAAATGTTAAATTTCATATGACTTGACTCAGACAGTGGCTAGAAAAGGACAAATAGAAAAGGGAAATAACTAAAGACACTAATGCAAGAGTGCTTTTAAGTTTTTTTTATTATTTCTTATTACACATACAAACAGCTTTACAGATTTTAATAAAAGTTAAAATAAGTATGACAAGAATAAACAGTAAAATTTTGAGCAAAAAAACTACATCATTGTACATTTTATAATACATTCTGAATTACATTTATAAGCAGTCTGTAAAGTATAAGCAAATAAGTGTGAACCCCAAGTGACCTTAACCTTAAGAGTAGGTGGCTGGTTGTTGTACATGACATATCCTTGGGGTATGGGAAACAATTGTGTGAAGTTATATCAAAATTGGTCAATGCATGTGGAAGATACAGACCGGTCACGAAATTGCTTGTGGAAGTGTTTGAGCCCCAAGTGTGACCTTGACCTTGGGAGTAGGTGGCTGGTTGTTGTACATAACTCATAAAACTCCCTTGTGGTATTAGTAACAATTGGCAGACAGAACAGTAAAAACCTTATAATAGTCCCTGAACAGATCATACGTATTCACTGTGTTTGCAACAGGTGAATTTTGTTAAAAAAATCATAAGTATGCAAGATCACTTGCCAGCAAAGCACCAGAATTAGACAGCCAAAAAAGACTTTACTCCTCTCCAGTTCTTGATTTCACTTCAACTAAATCACCACACACAGAGTTTGTTTTCCAGATTTTTACAGTACTGCTTGCACAGTCATCAATTTGACATGTCCATAACTATTCAGCTACTTCTTCACCAACACCTTAAGAGACGAAATAACTTGAAAAGTAACCAACTACCAAAGCAAGAGTGAAGCAGAAATGATCAATGTAGCCCATCCATCCATCCATACATTATACTTCAGGAAGGTTTGACAGTCTTTCAGAATATGTAGAAGACAGACTAAAACCAGTTGATAGCATAGGGATTATATATATATTGTCAGGATTTAAGAACATTATTCAGGTCAGTATTTTAGAGGATGACTACCCAACGAAATTCTGAAATAAAATTTTGTGATTTAAATTGAATCTGTTCTAAGAACATCTAACAGTATAATATTTTTATATGGACCTGAAATCATTGTAGACCTTAAAGCAGAGAAAACTTATCCATAGTTTTTACATTGCACTCTCTTAATAAAATGAACTTTTTGCTTTTGAATCCATATAACTATTGCTATGTGCAAGATTTTTCACAATTATCTTTTATCTTCATGAATTGCTCTAGATCAGAAAAACTTAGTGCAAATATTACATCTGTGCTTTTTTTTACCATTATGGACACCTTTATGGTCTTCTAGCCCATTTGTTTGCTCAAATTTTAATCCACATTCAGAGAACTGGTATTTGAGATCACTTTCTTCCCTCAGCTTATGTCTGGCCAAGTCTCTTTGAGCCTTTAATGTTTTCCCACATGAAGCACAGGTGAAATGTTTTTTGCTTGAATGTCACACCATAATATGTTCCTTATACTGATTCCGAGAAAAGGACACTACATCACATTTAGAGCATGCAAAGGGACCAACTTTTGGTGCCTGGCATCATGTTTTCTCAGTCCTGATGAAGATTTATAAATTTGCCCACAATACCGACATGTCTGTCCGCCATCCTTTTCTGAAAGAAAAAAATGCAAAATTTATTTAATCTTAAACAAACTAGACACGTTTAAAAAACCGCAGTCATGACCAGCCTACCTACAAAGTTTGATGACACTATGCCAATGTATCCTCTAAATACTGACCGAACAAGTTTCTTCTGTTTCAAGGTCACTGTCACCTTGACCTTTGACTTAAAAATTGACAGAGTAGTCTAATGGCCATGATGACCAACCTACAAAGTTTGAGGACACTAGGCCAAAACCTTCTCTAGTTATTGATTGAACAAGATATCTATGTTAATTATAGGTCCCTATGACCTTGACCTGTTGGCCTCAAAATCAATACGGGTCATTTACTGGTCATGACCAACAAGGAAAGAAGGCCAATGCATTATCTAGTTATTGATCTATAAGTTTTTTCTGAACATCACTGTGATCTTGACCTTTGACCTGCTGACCTCAAAATCAATAGGAGTCATCTACTGGTATATATGTCCAACTCACCTACTCTATTTGAGCACACTAAGCCAAAGTGTGCTCTAGTAACTTATCTGGCAAGTTTTTTCTGTTGAAGGTCACTGTGAGCTTGACCATTAACCTGAAAATCAATTAGAGTCATCTACTTTTCATTATCAACCCACCAAGTTTGAGGAACCTAAAGCAAGGCGTTCTCTCGTTACTGATTGGACAAGATTTGGTCAACTGACATAGTATCATTTCAACTTATGCAAACCAATATACCCCTCAATCTTCGATGGGGGGCATTATTCTTGACCAAATTTATATGGATAATGCATGCATACATCTTGCACAGACAATGTTTGTGTTGGGGAAAACACAATTCCTTATACTGTTCTTAAAAACATTTTTATTAACCTTATTTGTCTGATATGCATATACAATTTTGCAGTGACTAAGCCAGGTATTTGCTGATTATCACATAAGATGATTATATAACACCAATCCTGCTGTGTCTCTTTTTCAAAATAATTTCACAAGTCTGCACGCAACATAATGTATAAGTTTGGGTTCAAATGGACATGTAAAACTAATTTTCATGAAATAGGATATTAATATTACATACAATTATTGTTAATGCAATATACTAGGATTGCCACTGAAAGTCTGAGTTAGAACTGTTGAATTCAAGTCAGAAAACAATGCAGGATATTATGTAAAGTACATACTATAGGCTGCACCTTCACTCACAACTCTTTGACTGAGATTACATCTCTCTTAATTTTAATCCCACCATGTTTTCATGGTATAATTATGTAAAATAATAAACACGTCTTGATTCTCATATTAATTTGATTAACTACTGCATATTGACTACATGACTGATTTGGCAATGTCAAAAACAAATATGAACAAACGCTCTAAATATAAAATCATATACAAGTGAAACTGACTACACTTGTACAAACGAAACAGACTCGAGCAACTGTAAACCCATCACATATATTAGAAAATTCAAAACACTGATTTTATATTTCAACTAGAGCTATCACTAAATGTGATTAATACCCCCGAAAGACTGCTTTATAAACTGAGGAAGTTCGTAGTAACAGA
>JAUMHA010414010.1:0-10627 GCA_032359765.1 Saxidomus gigantea
GACACCATGAACATTCCTTAAATACATCTTACGATCTTAAATTAAGATGATATTTGTTAGGCTCTTTTACCATCTTAATTTTTAACAGCCAGTAGAATGTCAATATGAATCTGCTCCAAATGTACAGACATCACAACTAGCACTTATGAATTCAGAAGAAAACTTAGACGGGCAATATGAATAATATGTTTTGTCTAACAACCACGATGTTAAATACTACATTTGTAATGAGACGTGATTTACTTATGATCTTTGTAACTGGTCTAAAGTAATTAATACGACTTGCCATTAGTAAACTTACAAATAGTCCATTGTATTATACTAACAACTTCGTCGAGCGAACCCAGTCATTGATGTCGTAGGATGTTGTACAATCAGTTATTAGTTTTAGCAGTCACGTTTTACAAGTGACTTAGATTTCCCTGACCTGTTTTGATTTTCAAATTATTTAAGACGCAGCTTACCGATTCTAGTCGAGGGCTTTGTTAAAACTGCCAAAATGGATATCAAAGTATAGGAATATGCGTGATATTAATTCAACATTAAGAAAACCGCACATTTCCTTGGAACATTACTGGTATAATTAATCCATATATGCTTTACCCAGATAAGCTGGTTCCATCAAATTTATTTTCAATAAAAGCACTGAAATATTTTTTATACAGTAGTACTTAAACTCGCCGATTCACCTTATCATATGCAAAAGGAATCAACATTTGGTGCAACTTGTATATCCATCTTATTGAAGTAGTTTTTCCAAAATAGTCAGACGCAAAATTCAATTTACCAGGCAAATGTTTTAAGCGAATTGTTCAATTGTTTCAGAATTTTTTCTTATCATTAAATGATATAGATTTCATTCATCGGAAAACAATCTAAATCACTTCCCCATTACCAAAATTCCTTCCACAGATAAACAGACAGAATTATACGCCCGCTGCGATTTCTAATGTATATGTGTCAAACAGTAGATGAGTTCTTAAATGATATAATGAGGCCTCAATGGATGGGATAACGATTTTCCTTCCTATCATTTTCCCTACGGTGCATTTATTGTATGTCAAAACGACAGAGTAGGAAAATGTTAAATTATATCAGTTGAATTATAATCGTCTGACTGTCCTTTCTAATTATATGATAAAGATGTGCAAGACAAAACAATCAGTTCGCACGACATTACTGAGTAGACGTTTATCAGTTGCGTTGCATTTTAATTATGGCATACCAATTGTTATAATGGTTATAAATAAATAAGTAAATAAAAAAAGAAAAACATAATTGCGTGACAAAATACTCTTAAACTATCAAATTTTGAGAGAAATTAACTTCAAAAGTTGTTTGTTCGTTGGACATCTTTGCTTACATGTACTAATAAGTCCATATAGTTTACCTGTACTGTTCTTAATCAGATATATAACGTATAATTTATATAAGTTGACCTGCTAACTGAACTATTGTTTATACACTAAGTCTTACTTAATGCTGCACATAATTCTACGGCCGAGTGCTCAATGTTCAATGCTTTTAAGACAACTACTTAAAAATGTTCACTTAACATTATAACAATCATCTCGACAATGCGGTTTATCACTTTTCGGGTGTTTATCACTTATCGGGTGTTTATCACTTTCGTCTTATCTCGAGTGCTTTCTCATTTCATATTAAATCACATCGAAGCAATAATCTGCAAGTGTAATAGCAGCAATCAAAACTGGTTCTTAAAGGAACGCTTACGTCTGGAAATATACATTAATTGTCACTTACATTGTACTTCGGGAAAAACTTGATTATGTTTACATTATATTCAAATGCAGATGTAAATTTAAAAAGCGTTATGAACACGTAAGGATACACAAAAGACTTTATCATCATATTATAGAAAATGAAATATTTTCTTTGTAGATATTTGCTGAAGGGTAAACAAGTTTTATTTGGTTGTCTTGTCTTTTCAGTAGACATACTTAATGATTTCTCACGGCTAACATAATTTGAAACACGCGATCCAGAAATTAATTAAATTTAATACACAACTACTACCTTGATTAAATAAAAAAAACAACACCAAAACAAATTTCTCATTTACTCAATGATGTTATAGCTATAATGCTTTTTATATGACAATTTATGAATCCATGCTGTTACATTCGGAAAACTTCCTACATCCTAAATCATAAAAGTAACTACAATAATTAAGTTCAGGGATAGTAACACTAAAATTGAATTAAGTGGAAATGCATGTACGGACAAAAAAGCAGAAGCACAAGACTTAATGTTCACTTCAAAGTTTCGATGGGTTTTCGTTTGATTTAGTATAATTTCATTTTTTATATGGTTTCACATCGCAACATTTCTAGCGTTTGTTCATACAATCGGAGTTTTACACGAGAGACGTTCGCATATAAGCTGAAATTATTTCATATGACAATGTAACTTATGGAAATATGCACGATTGTGTGTTCCTTAACTGGCATATTACCTATTAACGTTGAAGTGTATTTCTTTCTACACTCAAGTCAAAATAAATGTTTCCAGAATCTGTTATAGATAGCATATTTGACAAACTGTCACAAATGTTGCAAAATGATGCGTTGGAGAGAGAAGTAGAGAGAGCAGAAAAGCCCTTCCCTTACGGTAATGTATGACTCCTCTTTACCAAATATAGGTGCAGCAATTCATACAGTGTACATTGAATTTTATGTATCATTCGCCGTCAAGATATTTTGTAAGCATGTCATAGAGGGCTGCTCATATTAACATTTTGTCTATGTTTTAATTAATTTTATTCTACGCAAATACGCTTAAGCAAAGAAGATACGCAGATGCAATAAAATGTAAATGTCTACAAAAGCGAATCTCTAAAATTTAATGTTTCAAAGTGTCAACTTAATCAATCAATGATAACATTCCGAAAGCGCTGGTTACTATAGCACTCGTACCGACCCTAATAGCTTAGTCACAAGAGAATGATTTTGTACTGATCATTAGATTATTTCCATGGTCACAATTTTAGGAAATCAGTGTTTCGACTGATAGTGGTGTTGACCGTAATTATAATTGAAACTTCCTGCATATGATTTGCATGTTTCTTCTGAAAAACATTTGAACGCTTGAGAATCGGCCATTAGGAGGTTCAATGAGAAAATATTAGCTTTAAAAAAAAGTTAAACAAAGCAATGTAACACGATTTTATGTCTCATTCGTCATCAATACAATGTCATGTTCTCAAGAGTCTTTCGATACTGGCATTACAAATACCGGTATACATAATAAGTCCTTGCAAATACAGAAATTATACCGTTTCAAGAAATATGTGCACAAATTAAAGAAGAAAAACATTGATGTACAGCATCAATTCTGCGCAGAAGATTGTTGATTGTTTGAAATATTAGATGATCTGACATATATTCAACTGCGGGCCTCGTAAAAGCAGCCATAAAAGAGCAGCCATAGTAGCAACCGATCTAATTATCTTCGGTTACAACAATTTGTCGTGAACATTTTTTCATACAGGAGAAAGATAATAATTACTTTTTAGAAAATAAAAAGAGCAATTTTGATCGGCACTTGTCTGTAATCGATTGATGACCGAACTTATAGGACTGCTTCAAGAGCACTCTATGTCTTTGGACATACGATTTTTGAAGCTTTAACTGTATCAAACTGTGTCAAATTAATAATATATATGGAATTCTATATCCCCGACCCCGTCTCAAAAATCCACACTAACCGAATGGTATACCGGAAAGAATGATTTTATAATAATTATAACATAGATTTTTGTGTAATTTTGGTAATAAAGCTACAGTAACAACACATTTGGTCTTTACATTCCATACAGTATCGCGTCATTAATTACCCTCATGTTGGGGTCAGTGCTTACCACAGGGTCAAAGTTTGAACAGCTATAGTGAAGGACCACTAGGCAGTGCTACATATTACTAGTACATGCTTAAATTCTACATCTTACCGTGTTTGACAAGATACTTTTATGTTGTATATTAGTTAACATAAAGCAAATAACCCCCGGAGCAGGACAAAATCTGACCCAGTGGCATATTTTGATCAATCATAGCCTTCAATGGTTTTTCTTGTCTTCTTGTCATGTCTTCTAAGCATGTTAGAAGTAGTCTGCATATTAATCAGGCTACTTAGACATCTGAACCAGCTTACAGCGTTATAACAGCGAGCACAAACGCAAATAACTGTGTCATCTTACTCGTTAACCGCAATCACATTGGTATTGCCAAAATATAGACAACACAACATTTTATCCTGTTTTGTTGCGTAATACTGAGAATGATTTCAAGGATTATGTTCAGAAAGTCAGTTAATGACTGAACATAATAAAACGTATTTGATTACATTGTCACATTTTTACGGTCGAAGATGGATGGATGTAATGTTATCAGATGAATGCACTGAAACCTGACTAGCAAAACACATGGAAAATATTTATCAGAATTGCAATTGGATTGTCCTTTTACGTGGTGTATATGCAATCACAAATTTATTTTTGCGAAGACCCGTTTTTAACAAAAAACATATCTTTGGATGTGAGAGGTTTATGTATTTGACTTGTTCATGCTTTTTATAATTGTGTCAAATACTAGTAGCCAATGGACGTTAATGTTTACAGTGTGTGTAGGAGTTTTGACTACTGTTTGAAATATGTTGTAGAATATTACATCAAGCTTATAGACTCGCAGCTCGATGATCTAGCTAACGATAACTTGGCTACAATTGTGAGGTCAAACTTGTCGAATGGAAGTGGTTTTATTGCATTGGAATGCAAGACTGTGAAAAATTCAAAACTATTTATCACGCGCTACGATAATGTGTAAAGAGACAAGAGCGTATAAACCAATAAAACCTGACATTTTACAGTGATTGAAAATGTTATTAAATTTTGAACCTTATAAATCCAATAGAAGTTTGTTTCTTCACATCGTTTCTGCTAATGACTGAAAAGGGTAAACATGTTATACAAATTAAACACGACAAATAACAGTTTATTCCGTAGAGCCGACAGTAAACTTTTATTTGTAACAATATATTCGCAGAAAAAGGAGCGAATTCCACCCTGAATAATATTTTCTGTTAATGTCGTTTAGAAATGAACCAATATGATTTAGGATCGATTCATTTATTAAGATTTTCATTTTAGAAGAAACATTTATAGTATGTGTAATGTCTTAAGGATTTTAAAATAACGGTTATATTTTTTATTTATAAGTCAGACATGTTTGTTTTTACTCAAAATGTTCATTTACAATAAGGTGTTTATAATGCACTTACTGTGACATATTAAGTTTATAATATGTGAAGTAAATGTATTGTGTTGTAGAGAGGGAGAACGATGAAAATAAAGTCAACACATTTTGAATATAACCCTTTTATCAAGTCCAGACTTATTTGAAATCATGACACTGTACTTTCAAACATCCTGTACAGAACAGTAATATAAAACATTAAAAAGTGGTTTTGAAGTTGAAAGAGATCAGAAAAAAAGACTAAAAATCAGTTTGAATGAGATTTGAAATCAACCTGTACAATTGAAAGGCCATTGACTTATCCACTTCACCACGGAGACTGACTAGAATGGCGTGGGAAAAATAAGTACATATTATAGTGTATATAAGGAACAGGTCGTTTTTAAATGTGGGGATTTTCAAATCCTAACAATTATTGTACCCAGTTTCTGAGAAGAGCAGTTTCTACTTTTCAAACTGAACTACCCCTCAATTCTAAATAATCCTTCAGATTGATCACGTCTCATATTTATAGAAAGTGACATAAGTAGTCAACAGTTGGTGTGATTACACAGATTTATATTGTTTCAAAGATAAGAAAAATCATAAAAAAGAATTTAGTCAACCTTTCTTAGTTAATGAGCACAGGTTGTAAGTACTTCTTAAATGTTCGACAGACACAGCATTATGGCACTTAAGTGGTCTGTTTCTTACTACGCAGTTTAGTCCTGCACTACTTTAATAAGCAGTCGATGAAAACGAGCAGAAAGTGATACATCTCATACACATTTATACTGGCAATACGTTGCCTATATTGCATTTATAAACGTCATTTCATCGGTTACATGTATTAATGAAAATGTAGATTCTGATAACAGACGGAATGTCGTTCTGGTAACTACACAGTTACGATATGTTTTTACTCCAAAATCGAAAGTAGCGAAGTCACGAAGATACTACGCAGTTGGGAGTTTAAAGATGATTGTTATTAACTATATAATTTATGAAGAAAAGAGCTAGTTTTTAAATTGCCGTCGCTAATAGCGCTAATTGTTAAATATACTCTTTAACTGCCATATTCAGGGAAGCACCGTGGAGTGCATTTGTTAATATAGTTGAACATGCGAAATAGACAGTTAAAATGCACCGAAGATTTTGTTAGTAAGCTAGACTAGTAGCAAAATAGTTTAAATCACATTTTCAACAGTGTTTCAATAGACAGGTTTCCTAAATATCGTTGAATGAAATTATTGATTGATTACTATGATTATTTACAATAATATACTGTGATTCGTTCATTTTGAAATACCTACTATTCGTGTGTTTTGCATGGTTCAGTGTAATGAAATAACAAAAATTGAGTCGCGTCACGGGAAAACCAACATAATGGACTTTGCGACCATGCCAGCAGGCTGGTCTGGATCAATACTGGTCTCCCATCATTTGGTAATAGCTGTCATTTCTTCCTATAAGAACAAAAAGTGAAGCCTAAATTATGTGCAAGACAAAACAGAGAGCCAGGTACTCAACAATCTTTTTTCAGGGTGGACAACACCAACGTTGAAAATATTATAAAACGAACAATGAAAGTATAGGTCTAGGTGACAAAACTTACATGATTTAACTAATATATTTATAAATTGTTAATTGCTCACGGTTACATGTAGTGTAATTCTCTACTAACACCTGTTTCATGTTTCCGGCGCCGTCTCTTACACATACTTTATATTCCTCCGATGAGGCCGTTATACCTTACGTTCAAGCAGGGTCACGTTACATACAGAGGTAATCTAATGCAATTGTGAACCGCCGGACCTTGAACTTGCCAGAATGGACAGTTAAACGACTATACAAGGTGGTCGATAGTGCAGTTTAGACCGTTTTTTCTTTGGCGTTTGTTTTTTTCAATACCTTTAATCATACTCGTATCTGGTATGTATTATTGGCAATAAACCACTACATCAAACACGTAAAAACACGTCTACCTATGGCGATGCTATTGATGATGAAACATGCATTTTCTGCTCAATTTTTTTGCATTTTGTAATTATTTTATCTCTTCCAGTTTCAAAAATAAGTATTTTGTTCTTTCAAATTGCTATAGCTTGTACACGTGTCAATCCTATCAAGTAATAAGATTGGTCAAAATTCTGCTCAGAACGTACCTTTGAAAGAAAAAAAACTGTAGACTTGTTTCTAACATATGTTAACCAGTAAAAAAGTGTATAGTTGGAACCTTGATGAGTAGCGGTCCAAAGTAACTTTGACATTTATAAATAATTAACTAACGTCATTTCAAAATGTCAAATGACAATAACCATTTATTGGAACTACTTCCTTTATTTCTTTGATTAATTTACTAATCACCAAACAATAACTTCTTGTTTTTATGATAAGGAATAGAAGTCCTGATAAAGGGCATTATAAAAGAAGCGGACGTTATATTGCTACAATATAATCTTTTCTACATTGATCAAGTTAAATGTCACTCATCGATTAAGTTAAATGTCAAACATTAATTAAGGTAAATGTTAGACATAAATAACACAGGACAAAGTAAATTTCAAAATTTGTATTTTCAACGAAGTATTTTACAAGAATAAACATTTTCCGTATAAATCAGGTGATAAATTGAATTTTTCTTAGACACAGCCATATTGTGAGGCATTAAATTTACAGCTACCAATGGGACAGGAGAAAAATATCTATGTGCAAATTTTGCTGCATACTTAAATGTTTGTTTTTAGAGAGTCCAGTTACATATTTGGACTTTTAACTTTAACATTATCGGGACTTGTAAATGCCAACGCAAGAACATAGTTTTGACCATTCACTTCGTAATTGAATAGGATTAATAAACTACAGCAACTATAAAAATTTGAAAAGTAATTACTTGTATATAAAGTTATTAGACATTTTGTATTTTTATTTGAACTATTTTATCATGTTTAGACATGTACGTTTAATCAAACGATTTCTGGCACAAAAATGTTTTGCTTACTAGCAAATTCTTTAACTTAACATGTTTACATTAAAAAAAAACAACTTGAGATAAGTAACATACCAAGGTCGCCAATTGTTTTGCTAGCTGAAAAGAGTGGAAATATATTTCGTACAATAAGCTTGATATTCATCACTTAAATACGAGCTCATTTTGACTCTCCGACCTAAATAAGTACTAAACGTTTGGCTGAGGATCACAAAAGCTTGTTACATTCTTGATATTTCCATTTTCATTAGGTTTCATGTAAGTATAAACCATTTAGTACGTACATGCGACACCCAGGGCATGTCCAGTTGTGTCCCCATATACATTCTTTGAACGGAATTGATAAAAAATGATTAGGCTAACTATTAAAACATAGACCATGTGGCATTACACATTGTATTTAAATAAAATTGTCCTACATAACTATAATGTAAAACAAATAAACCAAACGTCAGAGAAACATGAACACAAGAAACCGAATTTGAACAAATTCCTGAGAGGACCAGGAGACCTTTGCTTAGCTGAATGCCTTGCAGTTCTTTTCGATTATACAGGCAAGCGAAGTTTTGACATAAAAGCTTTACGGCCAGATACGACGGTCAAAGGATAGTTAATGACCTTGAAATGATCATCTGCAGTACTGTCGTGTTCCTTGGAGCTAAAATGCAAATCATTCAAACGAAAAAGACAAATATCATTTAGAAAATCTAAATTTTTATTTCAAAATAAGAAAAAATCGGCATGTTGCTGTTCGACCTAAATCAAAATTAAAACTTAACTCATATTTTCCAATCGACCATACCTGTCATCAATTTCAAATTGGTATTTCGTTAAGATACGAATGCAAATGATATCGTTGCCGGACACCTGGTAGGCCAATTTATTACAATTTTCACAGTTTGTTTATTGATTGGTCCAAAGATGTTATGATCACACACCTTGAAAAGCGCAAACTAAAGAGATATTCTTTGTCATTTTTTTCAGCAGAAAGACAGACGAACATTCCAGCAATAATAAAGGCTTACAGTGAATATTGACGGTTTTAATCAATACATTGTTCTCATTTGAGCCTTAACTTCTACTATTGTCAAACCTGAGTGTTAAAAGACATAAAGCAAGCAATTTATCTGGTCGCTCTAACTCACTTATACTAGCACTGTCATACGTAGCTACATCGAATACAACTCAGACATTCACTAGCGCGAATTTTACTTGAAATGATTTGTTTATTGTAAAGAAACTCCTAATGATAACAAAGACGAGCTTTTAGAAAATCAAATTACATAGTCACGTCACCATTCTCGTTACAAGCGCTATTAAACATCGTGTATAGTTATGCCCAAAATCTTACCAACCATTCTATATGGTTGCGAACTGTGGAATGATCTTTAAATTGCGGACGTGGATCTTATAAATAGAACTCAACACTATATTATAAAGTCAATTCAAGGGTTTACAAGGTTAACTCGGTCTGATATGTGCGAGTCGATGGTAGGGGCTAACCGCTTAATGAGTCAGGTTGAAATCCGAACACTTGCATTTTTGCACAAAATAATAACACGTCACGCCAAATACTTACCAGAAGGTATCTTTCATATCTATGTATAAACATATATGCCCGATATTTATAACTTGTTGTCAAAATACAAGTTAAATACAATCATGGATGACTTTATTACGAATTACGTAAAAATCAGTAAATATTGTTGGAAGTCGGTTTGCCGAAAAAGCAGTTCTATCTAAAGAACATGATCTCTGGATTCACAGAATGAACACTGATCGATACTTTAAACAGTTTAAACATTTACATAATAGAATTGAGCCAGCAATAATTTGGTTACATTCCTCAAACCGCACAGAGCTTTCCTTATCTCATTTCATAGCACATGTCTGGATCTCCAGACCGACTTTCGTTAGTACAGTGTGTCCGCTTTGTGAATTAGTATTTCCGGACAAAGTTAAGCATATTCTGTCAATCTGCTTATGCACGCTGCCATTAAGAGAAACGTTTTTTGAAAATAGATGTAATATGACAGACAGGGAAATAATGACATTGTTAGAAAACATGAGTGCTGAAGACTTCAAGTATGTATTACTCTGTGCTAAATGCCAAAATAGTTTAATGCAAAATGTAAACTTTAAGATTTTGTTTAGATTGACATTCTATTATGTTAAAGAAGCGCATGCTGTCTATTTGAATGACACTATATTAGAAGAAAACATGAACTTTTGACCGTCGCAAACGGATGAACAGATCACGTACTGTGAATAAGTATCCTTGAATGTTCAAGGCATGTACATTGTACGTATGGAATATAAATATTCACGCATGTACGTTTGCATGCAATTATCTATGCAAGATTATGTTTGTAATCCATAAATTTATTGT
>JAUMHA010414021.1:0-10626 GCA_032359765.1 Saxidomus gigantea
ATCACAAACTGCCACCCATACTATAAATCCTACATCGTAAAGTTACACTATATCTTTAATCACAAGCTGCCACCAATACTTAACTCTACATCATAAAGTGACACTGTACTTGCAATTAAGAACAGTCTAAGCTCATGCAGACTAAAATCTCAGAGATATAGGAAACTGGTGACTGACCGTAAGGTGGACAAACATCTCAATAACATCTGAATTGAGGACAGAAAAACAATTTATTCAACAGGAGTCATCAAGCATTCTCAAATTTCCCATCTCATTCACTTATCACAGCAGCTCAGCCACTAAGAAATTATTTTAACAGCGGCAATTTTTCGTTCCACATAGCGTGACTTCCTGTCCATAAACCCTTGATTACAAAAGAATTTTATTATCTTGTGGTAAATAAACGCTATTGTTGTGTTTCATTTGGTTCATGGGAGAAATTTCTCCATGGATTAATTTGTCTGCGCAAAAAGTAAAACAATCAATGCCATTAAATGCTTTTGTTTGAAGCCATCATAAATGACGACAATAAACAATAACTGCACCAAGATATCAGCTTGCTTAATAAGATATTATACACTATCAACATGATTAAAGCAATCATCTTTAAAAAAAATGCTGTTTGAAAATTACCCATGTTACATCTATTACTGTGAAATTTTATTCAGATAGTCGGAAATGAAGTCTCTTCAATTACTGACTTAAATAGAGTTTGGTGAAGTTCAATTAGTCATGTAGCTGGCACTTTATTTCAGATATAATTATGTACATACAGTAAGAGTTCAGTATTTGTAAAACACTCTACTCCAAAATTGTCTTATGTTATTTCGATTTATTGTATCGCCCATGTTTCTGGCACAATCTTTCCAGATTTAAGGATATTTGACAATATAATATGGTTATTACACTTTTTCCATTTTCCTCCGCAGACATCTGGCGATATTTTGTCGAAAATGTGGGTCACACTCGCTGCAGGGTAAATGGAAAAACTAGAATATTGACACTACAGTATTATAAAGTGTAGATACCAGCAAGTTGTTGGCTGGAACACATTGCAATACAATATGATAAGTAGTAGCAAAAAACATTGAAAACCTTAGAGCGTTGATGTACACAAGGTCACAGGATGCCCTGAATGTAATAATCGGGCTTTGAACGGACCATTATTGGGGGTCATTCAGAATGATGATAATTATGTGTTAAAGAAGACAGAAATGTTCCGTTTACCATAAAATATTTAAAATCGTAAGAAACAAAAGAAAATTTGAAAATT
The DNA here is from genome assembly GCA_032359765.1 of Saxidomus gigantea. Taxonomy (NCBI): domain Eukaryota; kingdom Metazoa; phylum Mollusca; class Bivalvia; order Venerida; family Veneridae; genus Saxidomus; species Saxidomus gigantea. The sequence continues at coordinate 1,274 of JAUMHA010414021.1, forward strand.
CAATGGATTTTTTATTAAGCAAACTCTACAGTCAAAGCAGTGTACTTCCTGTCAGCTGGGGACGTTTTACTATATTCTTGTCTTGACTTCATAATTATAGACATGTGAGACTTTTACATAAGACAGGCTCTAACATGTGCTTCACAACGCTACAAAAGCTACAATTTATCCCATTTTCATTTTTTTTTTCCATTTGTTATTTAAACATTTCTATGTGTTACAACTGCTAGGTAAGCTACGTCCTAGTATGTCTGATCGAATGACTCTCCTAAATCATGCATCACTTAAAACTTGATCAGTCTCCCCGCCAAGTTGGCGCCAACCAATATGGTATATCCTTTATTGAGATAAATGACATCGTAAAGTTACTAACAAGGCAGACAAGTACTCTGACGGATGGTCAAATTTAGAATACTCCATTAACCAGACAAGGAAAGAATACATTTAGAACTGTTAAAATAGTTTGAATATTGATTTTGGCTGCAACATTCCTAAACTCTTTGTAAATTACGGCTAGCACTGAAGGCAATTCATAACCCTGCAAATGTGTTTGACTCAATGAAGAATGAATTTAGGGCACATATGGAGAAACTTCAAAGTACCACGAAGAAGATGAGTATGTTAATATACACTAAATTTATTAAGCCTGGATTCGAACCTGTATCAAACAGTCCTATCACATAGCAATGTAACGTAAGAATGACTCAAAACTACTCTGCCTTTGCAATGAACCCTAGGAAAAAGTAGTAATAAATCTAAAGGCAACGAAGCGAACACTTTTAAAGCAGCTGTGCCTAGACATGACCAAGGTTTGACACAAAGTGGGTATTCCTCTATTATTTATAACCCCTGCCGCTTGCTCGACATTCTGGGGATTGGGGTGACAAACTTTTTTATAGGAATGTATTGGTCATACAGAACAACCGCAACGGGATTGTCCGTATTATCAAGTCTCAATAATTTCTATAATACCTCTGGTGATTTCTTCACATGAAATCATTCAGAACTAGATGCAAATATTTCTGGACTCATGAATATTTAAAACAGCAATTACAACAGCTTTTGAAGCCTTGGACATTTTCAGGTTTTTCTAAATATATTTCGCAGTATGGGAGATTGCTAAATAACATCAGTATCACAAGATGACCATACAAGCTGGCCAACGTTGCTCACCTAGATTTTGAAATTGCTTTTACTGTATCTAAAATCAGGAACATATTTTGATGACCTTCTTTTTTTATACAGCTGCATGATGGTTAGTTTGGATATTAAAGGGGCTGCGCAAGGACCTTAGAAATTTTATAAAATCTTTAAAATGAGTATACCTGGTTTTGACAATTCTAGTAAGGATGTGTAGATATCGTGGCAGTCTCTCTCCTTCGGGATGACAAATGTGATACACATGAAGTTTTTACAGTGCAGTTGTAAGGGGGATCCCCCTGTAGTGATTGGTAGCTTCTCCACCTGGGAAAGGTGCATGTGTAATATCTGAAATATATAACAACACCATATTATGTATTATATGCTCAATATGCAGTTAAGCGTGTAACCTGGCTGTGTATGTAGAAACATCATCTGAAAAATTCAGAATTTTTTTCCCACTTTACTAAACTTCTGTGTATCTCACTGCCAACACAGTGTCACAGGGTGAAAAATATGTGCAGTCTGACCATGACTCAAACCCTTTGCTTGATTGAACTAACATGATTTCATTATTATAGTACAGTCTGGTCTGAGTTTGACCCTTGAGCTACGACCTTTAGGTTTCCTCGGGTTTTTTTACCATTGTTTTACAGAAAACTAAAACTACATTCACGGCTCAGTGCTTGAAAATGGACTATACCTTTATTTAGGCCTCACTCCATTAGCCAGGACACTCAGATCATAGAAAAATTTATTTCCAGATTAAGTGAACATTACAATTTAATTACAGATGGGATAAGAAGATTCCTTTTTCCAATCAACATCTAACTAATCATATTACATATACTTGTTTTACAATTAATTTGGTTAATTCGATCGAACAAAGAGGAATTTTATGCCTTTTTCACTGCCAGATTCTAAAATTCAATTACTTTCCCTGGTGTGCTATTGTTCCAGCAGTCTGAAGTCAATGCAGCTAATGGTTAATCGGATATTACATAAAAAGATAGAACATTAGTCTGACCATGATTGGCATACACGAAGTTCTGCTGCTATTTTCATCCTTTAGTTCAGGAAGCATGGCATTACATGTTTATCTTTATAACAATCTATCCGATAATATGAAGTTTCCACGCCATAGAAAACCTGAATTATCTTCTGCTGATTTAATTTTCACTTGACGCAGAAGCAAGCCTGCAACTTATGGACTCATTTTAAATTTTTAGCACACTAACTGATCAGGCTTAAAAGTGCAAATTGTGATTGACCAAGAGTTTGCACAACCCTTTCATTTAGGCAAATCAAGCATTTGAGGCCTTGGTGTCATTCCCACACATGGGTCATGACCACTCAAGTTCACCAGTACTGAATTTCTTTGAGCGGATCATTGGTCCAGTGGTTTCTTGCACTGGACTTGTTATCCAGGGATTGCAGGTAGGATCCCCCACTCCTCCACTATCATAACTAATGGTCTAACGGATGAGACCTAAAACAGAGGTCCGATGTATTGGTGCTGTACACCGGGCATGTTAAAGAACCAAACAGATTCTCTAGAACGGGATGCGTTCTGTATCTTGCACTATCCCCGGAATACTAAAATAACTAAACTCTTCTGGGGCCCTAAGTGGCCATATGGATTATCTGGTACCAACAATAAAACTCTAAAATACATACATACTGGATTTCTTGGGAAGTGGCATCACAATATTATGATCAATAGGTTTGAATGCCACAAATTACCAACGTAACTTTGTTATTCCATGGTGGCCAAAAACAGTAGTCTCTACTAATTAAGTTTCCCTGAAAATGCAACAGCCATTTCCAAACAAGACTTAGTTTACACTCGTTTTTATGCATTTTTTTTCATTGCAATTAGCATGTTTAGAATCCTCAAAATAGAAGTAGTCACTGGCATATTTATTTGGATGTAGATAGTGTTTTTGTTAATGTCAAAAAGGTTCAAACAAACTACTATTATACAGGATTGCCTCTGCGGTCAAGTAGTGAATGTTGCCAACTTAATCACTTCACCCCTCACTGACTTAGGTTCATGCGTTCAAGCAACATGACTCCTTTTGTGAGACAGTTCGCAGAGTCTGAAATAGGAGTCTATAAATAGCTGAAATATTGTTGAAACAGGCATTAAACCCAAAGAAAAACAATTATCCTACAGATGAAAACATCAAGCAATATTAAATCATTCTATTAAATCCATTTACTTTAATCTGAACAAGACATTTAATTTGTAATTTTAGATTTGTCATTGATTTTCTTCACAAACCAGTAATTTCTTTTTTTCATTCTATTTCTAAAAGCAATTTGCTACTAAAATCGGTAACAATTTTCTATCACAATTGACATCTGTGATCGGTCTCCACAAACCAGAAAATAATTGATATAGCCGTATACAGCTCATTTTCTTGTAATTTTTTTTTAAAGATGCTTGCAGTATAAAACTGCTTCTTAACACTAATTGCATGTGACATTTATTCCAAAATGACATCAGCAAAAAAGTTTTTTTGCATATATAACTGATGATCACTGAATCTCATATTAAACTGCTAAATAGCAATTTGCCATTTTCCCATCTGCTTGAAAGAGATGTCTTAATGACCTTGACCCCTGACCCTTACACTAAAAACAAAAACTCCAGCCTGTCCAATGAGAAGTATGTCAGTTTAGGAGACAAAATGCCTCCGCCATTCATACCTCTACGACAAGCACACTAGCCCCTTCCCCAGCGAATAGATCATGTGCGAGGAGATTAAATTGTTCTTCCTGTTAGGCACAGAAATATAAAATGATAACGTGTACTCAATGTCTTAAAACCCAAGAGAGCAATTATTATGACTTTCTCTTGTCAAAGAAACCTATCGTTAACAAATTCAAGTCTAGGGGTTTAATGCCCGTTTCGGCACACTTATAATTTCACTTATTTACATGCGGGCAGTTTATCTAAGCATAAATTCTTTAGAAGGACCCTTGGTGTTTTAACAAGAACACAAACTAATGCACAACAAAATAGATATACATCATTCAGAGAGCCGTGATCACCCTTTAATCTTAGAAAATATATAATCTCTGCGTGAAAAACATCCATTATTCTTCCTATACATTTTCAAACAAAACTCCTAATCTAGCTTATTTCCTGAACATACGCCAAGATGATAAAATTGAACAATTTCAGTCTGGGACTCGGGTCCGCCAGGGTTTTTTTATCAGTAACAACCAAAATAGGCAACGTCTGCAAATTTAAATTTCCCAAAGATTTACGATTAAGTTTTCCAAAATCTTAGCGCGATTATTGATCTAGTCTGGGAACTGTTTCATGCTATAAAACCATTCTAACTGATTTCTGCATGCCTCATCAGCATGAACAATCAATCAGAAATACATAACATCCTATCTTTGATACGTTTTACATTTCGCCTTCCTCATCCGCGGATCAATACCACCTCATTTAGGTAACTGGCGTAAGCCTTCTTCCCACTTCTCTCCCTACTTGTACAGAAATAATTATCTTCTTGTAAAAAACTTTTCAATTTGAAAATTGCATAATCTACCATGTCTCGCAGTCTCCGGAGTTAGTTATTGAAAACTGTCTGAAAATTTGATATTTATTTGACATCACTTTACCCTATAGGGAAAATAATTTTTTACACCTTTGGCAATATTAAATTTTTTTTTCTTGTAACCAGAAAATGATTTTAATTGAAATCAAATCAAAGTCTTGTACCGTGTGGGAAAACAATTGGAAAAGTATATTTGGCCACCAGTCACAGACAGGATCATGTTTCATCACCATGTGACTGAATGTGATAATGCCCCCGAAAATGGGCTCTGACACAAGTGTTACCTTGGTCTTGGACTCAGCTGAAGACCAGTGCCCTGTATGCAACACACCTTCCAGAAGCTCACTACAAATTTGTGTACCGGTAGTTTCCAGGGAAATCCCATAAACAGTAATAAACTTATGACCAAAGACACATCTGACTGCCCTTGAAGACCCAAGTGTTAACAGTAGCAAAGTTATGACTTAGATATTTTGCAGCATGGAAACAGTAACAATGAATATTAACACCATTACTATATAATTATCTCCCTTTTGCAGCATGGACAAGTTTTAATGAATATTATGAACAGAGATTAATCCCCTCATTTCCACATTCATGATAAGGATTAACATGTCACATCTATGACGCACAGAGAAATTATAACTTGGATCAAGATAATTCTCTACTGATGCTTTATACAGAGCAAGAAGAATTTGGTTTATATACAGAAAGTCATGTGTTTTTCTCAGTGTCTTCTATATATACCTTGCCCGAGGGTGGTGGACCTAATAAGCACATACAAACAAACAAATCGGTGTCTTCTGACTAAGGCATACTAAGATTTTCTCAATTCTGCCAGAAACTCATTACCCATATTTCCTTTTTTCCAGCGCTGTCGACAAAGATAAGATGTGTTGTAGTAAGGTATAGCGTTCCAACAGCCGTGTTCCTGGCACTGAACCGGTCAAGTAACTTCACATTTTCAACCTGAAAGTAGAGAAAAGTCAAGCGTATAACCTCCTGGTTGCCAAGACAACTATCCTGATTGACCTGAATCATCATACCAATGTCTGAGTAGCTGAAGCACAGTCTACTTGTACATGCATGTATTGCTGTCAGTCTTATCTTGTTACATTTCTAACATGGGCTTTTTCCACGTTCCATAAATTGTTCGACCACCTGGTCGTCACTGAACATTGTCATACGGACTAGCATTCAGTGCAGCTCACTTGATTAGACTCCAACGGTCACATGGGCAGTATTACTTGCTACCATCTGCAAAATTAGCTTAGGCCAAAAAATAAATGTATGTGTTTCGGGTCTCCTCATCAACTGTAACTTTTTACAGTCAACCTATAACTTTTTTAAGACAAAATGATAAAAAAGAAAAATTGTAAGGAGTTTCAGAACAAAAAGGCAAACAAACATTAAAAAAAAACCTGCTAAACAACCTTAAATTGTTTGAGAAAGAAACCAGAAAATCATAATTTTAAGTTTGGCCCCATTTAATGTCAAATTCAACTTTTACCTGCTATTTTGGTCATTTAATTGTATCTTGTGTAATTGAAACCAATCTAAAATCTCTAAACCTTGATAAACTGTCCATTAGACAGACCAAGAAAAAAATGGACCTTAAATATACATAAAGCAATTCGGAATGTATAAATTTAACCAAATAAAGCAAAAGAATACTGCAGAGAAAATAACTGCATGAACATTGAAAATAACCAAATACAGAAAATAACTGAAACTTAATTACAAATAATGACTCTGGTATTTGCTATAAGTCAAATAAGACTTCTGTAAGATTACTTCTGGGGGCTTATATACAGCCCGCTTCTTATTTTGTTGTCAAACTTAATCAATCCCATTCATTCCCAGAATAGCACTAACATGTCTTCATCACACTGTCTAAATTGCCACACTCTTTCCTTTCTTTAATGCTATTTATTCTGACTGTAAGAGGACACAGTCTATTTACATTCTGCGGATTACAATGAGAACCAGTCTACTGTAATTCTGTTATCCCAGAAGTCTTCACTCCTTCCTTCCTGACAGACAGCAGACCATTCTAACAAGATTTATATTGTCCAGAATCAATGAAGATCAAGTTAAAACCTGTCAGTGTCCTGTAAAAGCATCATGTCTGTTTTCTTATGTTGACAGGTTAGACATTGTGTGTAAAAATGTCAGTCAAAAGAAGTTGTAAGACCTTTATATTCAACACAATGGCACATTTCTTGAAGAAACACAGTCCTGAAGACTTCATAGCTTAAAGCTGCGTGTTCAGTGTCTGGTGAACAAAATTAATTTCCCCAAAATTGATATACTTATAAACACAAAATGTAAAAGTAATGCTAGAATCAGCAACACAAGTTTTTTAAGTCTAGGTAGCAATTTGAGAGAATTTGTTGAAAGTATTGGTGAGCTAAAATGGTTTAACAGCACCGCTACAATCTATGTTTATAATGGAATTTCAAAAACATGCCTTAATTACAATTTGGTAGTGTTTAATTTCCAAAAATACAGAAAATGCTTTACAGGAATTTACACTGGAACCTTTTTATTTGATGGTTTGTTTTAAAATATTCAGACAACAAATAAAAAAAAAATTCACTAAACACGCAAAGTGAGAGATAGCATTAGCAAATCATTAGTTTTAGTTGCCATTTTTTAAGTTTAACCTGATGCATTTGTATCATGTAACATGTATTTTATGGTTTGGTTCTCTTTAAATGGGAGATTTCTTGTTGTTTATAAGTTAACTGAATTACGCAAATTTATAAAACTAATAAGATCAGTCTCTTATAAGTTAGTTTAATGCAAGGAATGGTGAAACAAACGATTAAGGCAGGAAAGATTTAAAACATTTATTAATACCTACGTTTCGACTCATCAAGCCTCTTCATCAATTTAAGTTTTTTTAACAAACATGGTACTGTAGATTCCGGTTATTTGCATACCCAGTTTGTAAGACTAAAATATGCAAATATCCAGAAGATGCACGTATTTGGCAGTTTTGACACGGTTCTATCACCATACAGTATATCATAATGACAAATAGTAATAGATTAACACATTTAGAATACAACTTGTACCTCCACATAATTTCATTACCTCACAAAAGTGTTAGCATCGTAAATTTTCATGTTTTTTGACATGTTTAAAAGCGAAAGTAGAATTCTTGGCGGCTCGTGAGCATTACACAGCATGTGACAAATGCTTGGCTTTTACCTGCTATGGAAGGCACATGTTGGGATAATGATTGCTTCAACTGTTTTCAGTTTTTATCTATTTCTTATAACTAGATTTCTTTTATTGTCAAAGATACAGAATGTCAATTAAAAATTAAAAACTTAACATTTTATAAAAATTAACATTTTATAAAAATTAACTTATTAAAATATCATGAGGTCATTATACGTGAAAATTTAGATCTCGATCAATTAAATGGATAGGTCTAGACTTATGTGCATCGTATAAAAAAGAATGTTATCAGCTTACTCTGGGTCACTGAATTTGCCTAAATGAGCAATTCACACGTCACTAATTTTGTTATGCAATTCCTGTTGCCAGCTGATCGGGTATCATAATTGTCAGCGTCTTTGATGATTAATTGACACTAGACAGGTTGGCCGTTTTCAGCTTTTGGGCTATGCAATTAAGGGGAACTGATGACAAATATGATGCAATTCTGCAAAAAAGTTTTAATAGTAATTATATAGGGATTAAGTTTGTATACATATATCCGGAATATGCAAACAATATACAGTTGACGCTCGTTATTTCGAATTTCAAGGGACCGGGCCTTTTACTTCGAGATAAACGAAGTTCGAGGTAAGAGGAGGGGCTCTTAGTTGTTGAATTGTTTGCGTATATGGACGTATATTGACGAAAAGGGCTCAAATTTCCCTGTTTTCAAGACAGATAATTACGTGTACAATATATTAATTTAATTATATTTGCATATACCCATTCAGCATTTAATAATAAATATCAAGTGTATCGGCCCGAGCGAAAACGAAAGTATGCCTCAGGCGAAAATGAAAGTAGCGTTTCTTGAACCGGAAGTCAGACTATTCGCATATTCTAAACATAAGAACAGCATCTAACTACAAAAATTAATTTTTACAGACTGATACATTCGTTCAGAAATCATCTTTTTTGATAAACCCAATCACTATTATCATTTATTAAGTCTTTAAAGTTATTACTGCATATTTCATCATTAATTACACTTAATTACCGGCAATTAAAGTAAATCCATAAAACTAACAACAATCATTACGACATGTGTGAATTGGCATGACAACGTCTCACCTTCGCTTTGACCCAACGCACCCCTGATCCGTCGGCGACTTTCGCACTTCGACTTAACGAGTTGACAATACACTGGACTTTGATTGACGGGACCAAAAAATCCGTTCGACATATCCGGAGTCTCAGTATGTCAAATTTTGTCTTAAAAGGAGTTAAAGTACATACATAAAGAAGGAAACTTGACGGGATTTTAGAATTTCTTCGACTTAAACGGAAATTCGAGGTAAGCGAGTTTGAGATACTGAGAGTCAACTGTATAATGCAACTAAGTGGAATCTACAGTAATTTCTTCTTAAAATTTAATCCAGATTTTAAAGGTCCATTACTTATAGACCA